>JALPQI010003995.1:0-86568 GCA_025490895.1 Thaumatotibia leucotreta
TATAATATAAAAAACCTAACCTAGAGAGCCGCCGGCAACGGAGCGGGCCCAAGCTGCCGGTGGTTAGGGCTGCAGGGAGAGGAACCGCCGGACTATGCGCGCCGTGTCCAGGATTACCGCCTTCTGCATCTGACCCTTGACCCAACCACCTAGCGAGAGCCTCTTGAGGTGTTGATCGAGACTCTTCGCTATGAGACCGTTCGCAGAAACAACTATCGGTACAATGATCGCCGAATCAACCTCCCACATGTCGGTTACCTCGTGAGCCAAGTCAAGGTACTTACTGGCTTTGTCCTTCTCGGCCTTCACGAGGTTCTCGTCATGGGGGATGGTGATGTCGATGAGCATTGCCCGGCGTTGGGATCGATCTATCAGCACGATATCAGGCTTATTGGCTACAATAGTCCTGTCCGTGATGATAGATCGATCCCAATAGAGCGTGGCACGACCATTTTCGAGAACTGCCGCAGGTGTGTACTTATAGTAAGGCACTTCGAGACCCACAAGGCCGTATTGAAGAGCAAGCTGCTGGTGTATAATCCTGGCTACGAGGTTGTGTCTGTGCAAGTACTCGGTGTTAACAATCTGAGAACAACCGGAAATAATATGCCTGAGTGACTCACCGGGACGGCGGCATGCCCGACAAATGTCGACCGTACCGTCCTTCAGGATATATTTCCGGTAGTTATTCGTCATGATAACCTCGTCAGCAATTGCACAGGCAAAACCCTCGGTTTCTCCGAAGAGGTCCCCGAATCGTAGCCAGTTCACCGACGCGAGCAGATCTACATCAGGTCCCATGAGGGCCTTGTAGAACCGCCCGTGTAGCTCCTTGCTCTTCCATACCACCTTGCGGTCCTCGGTGCTTAGTACCACAGGTTTGCGCCAGTTCTCTTTTGCCAAGGAGAGCGGCGTGAGGTTCCGATCTACTGCCACCACATCTCGATGCATCCCGCACTCATTGTTAAGAAAATAGTTTCTAAGATTGTACACCTCGCGGTTGTGGAGGTTTTTGGCATTTAAGAAGCCGCGGCCTCCACATTTCCGCGGGATGTACAATCTCATAACTGATGAGCGCGGGTGTAGCATTCGATGTGTGGTGAGCAGTGTACGGACCCTTCGATCCAGGGCGTCCAGCTCGGTCTGAGTCCACCTTAGTACGCCAAAGGAGTATATGAGTATGGGCATTACCCAGGCGTTGAAGGCGCGCACTTTGTTGCCTCCTGACAAGAGACTGTTAAGTACTTTTGTGAGCCGGCTGAAAAAGCGCTCCTTCACCGCCTGTCTAATTCCCATATCTTCAATACCCAAAGACTGTGACATACCAAGGTATTTATAGGTTTCTGCTTCCGAGATAGATCTGAACGACATTGTCTCAGAAAGCTGTAAATTTGTTGAATTTACTACTTTCCCCCGCTGTACATGCATAACCGCACACTTATCGACACCAAACTCCATTTTGATGGCACTACT
The DNA here is from genome assembly GCA_025490895.1 of Thaumatotibia leucotreta. Taxonomy (NCBI): domain Eukaryota; kingdom Metazoa; phylum Arthropoda; class Insecta; order Lepidoptera; family Tortricidae; genus Thaumatotibia; species Thaumatotibia leucotreta. The sequence continues at coordinate 1,474 of JALPQI010003995.1, forward strand.
GAAAACTTCTGTGGTTCGCAGTAGCTCCAACAAGTCTTGGCTATTTGGCGCAAATAATTTGAGATCATCCATGTACAGAAGGTGAGAAATGACTTCACCCTCTCTCCGAAGCCGGCAACCTAGTCCTGAATCCTTCAGCAGGGTGCTGAGGGGATTCAGAGCTAGGCAGAACCATAAGGGACTCAGACTGTCACCCTGGAATATTCCTCGCTCGATCCTTATAAAGTCCTGCGGACCAGAGGAGCCATCTCCACCTCCTGGTTGACGAAGGACTGTGGTCCACTGCCTCATACACGCGCCGAGAAAGGATCTTAAAGTTGCATTAACTTTATACAACTCCAAGACCCTTCCCAACCATGAATGAGGCACCGAATCATAGGCCTTCTTGTAGTCAATCCAAGCAGCGGAGAGGGCCCCTTTGTTACGCCGGACTTGCTGGCAAATGGTCATGTCAATGAGGAGGAGCTCTTTAGTACCACGGGACCCAACCCTACATCCATTTTGAGCAGGAGCCAAAACATTGTTCGCAACAATGTGTGTGTTAATTTTTACTCTCAAAATGGATGTAAGGAGCTTGTACAGTGTGGGCAAGCACGTGATGGGTCGGTAGTTCTTCGCTTCCGTGGTACTACCGGACTTGTAGAGCAGGAAGGTTACTCCAGTTGTTAAGGAAGGTGGCAGGGAACCGAGCTCGAGGGCTTGTTGGAATTGCGTTGCCAATCGTGAATGCGAGCACCGAAACCATTTTAGCCAGAAGTTGTGCAATCCATCCGGCCCAGGACTTTTCCAGTTCTGAGTCGTGCGGACAGCACAACTTACGTCATCGGGGCTGATGGTAACTGCCCCCATAGGTTCGATGGTCTCGCATTCACGTTCGACAACGGTCATCCATTCACCCTCGGTGTGTCCGACGGGCGCTGACCAGATACTACGCCAGAAATCACTCATGGCAGTAGCATCCGGCAACCGCGCGTCGGACACACGGTAGTCGGTTTCCTCCCACTTTCGGTAAACCTTCCTTTGGTCACTCTGGAAAAGGCGATTCTGCTGGAATCGATTCACACGCTCTCTGTAGCGGCGAATACGGTTTGCCCATGCATAAACCTTCTGCTTCAGAAAGTCGATGCGCTCTGTGAGGTTGGCCGTGTAGTCGCGGGGTGCAATACCCGTTCCCGCGAACGCCTGGTTCACAAAGCGCATTACTCGGGGACGGTTGTTACCCCCCCTGAAGCAGATCAGCTTTGCAATGAGAGTCCTAAACGAGTCGATACGACGCTCGATCCGCACCTGCCATGCGGGGTCACCTCCGGCGGTCCTAGGTGCACGGTCAGCGTCCGGAAACTTGACTCGAGCAACACGGCACGCCGCGATGGCCCCGCAGTACATGATCGAGTGCGTATCTTCCAAATCTTTACTGGATCGTATATACGGCTCCAGTAAAGCGTTTAGGGCTCCCATCAACGCTAAATTGCGCCTATTCATGGGCAAACGTGGTAATCGTGGCCTAGAGTCGGGTGTGAAGCGATGCTGCATAATCGCCTCTTCCAGAGTCCTCCTCAATTGCTCATTGTCTGAAGTACTCACACTCAGGTTCGTGACGTCATCCCCGTCGGCACTGGGATCAACCCGCGGTGCCCCCGGTGCCAGGTCGGGTGCCGGCACCGGATCCGGCGACATGGCGGGCGGGTCCCGCGCCGAAGCGGAGGCCGCACGAACAGGGAGAGCCTCCAGGCGGAGCCGATCAAGTGTCGAGTCATCCAGCCGCTTTAATCGTTGGATGACTCGCACTTGATCCGATAATCGCTGCGCAGTCACATTTATGGTTGGTTCAAGGGCCTGAAACAGAGGAAGCATCCGGACACGATACGCGGATAGGTTAGTTCCTCCCTCTGTAGCCCCATAGTAGGCGCGCATGACATTCTCGTTCATGGATTGAGACCATTGCATGCGTCGCACTACACCACCGGCAGCGGGAGCCATGGGCGGGGCAGCATGTCCCGCGGGCCCCAAGCGTGCCGGCAGCGGTGGCCGTCCTCGCCGCGCAGGTGGTCGTGGCGGCGGCGGCGGTGGTCCGCGCTCGTCGCTGCTCGACCCGCTGATGTCGGGCGCGGTGGCGTAATCACCGCCCGACGAAGATTGCGAGGAGACTGATGTCGTTGAGGCGGACGAAGGTGTTGGGCGTGCGATTCGTGGAGACGCTTTATCTTGGCGTGCTTTACTGCGTGTATACATTTCTTAGTCGTTAGCAATATTTTGACATTTGTATGCCGGCACGATTCAGAGACTTGTGTAATCGTTGTCGTTCCTTGTACCCTTGAATAAAATTGTACTATCAAAAGGGCAATTTTTCCACGACGAGGTGGTAAAAAATATTGTATAAATGCCGGTAAAATACATTGTTTATCAAAAATATCTAAGAAATTATAAAAGCACGTCAGACATTGACGGCGTCAGATTTTTTTTTTTTTTTTTTTTTTTTTTTTTTTTTTTTTTTTTTTTTTTTTTATTATTATTTGTATCTCTCTTTGATCACGGGCCTATAAATCCCGGTATTTTGATAGGCTTGCGCGGGGATACAGATCCAACACGTAGAGGCCCTTTGGAGAAATTTGCTGTGTTTTACACCTGCTGCAACCCATTCACGGGCACAAAAATAGATATCCGCGAACCGGTCCCAGCAGGCATATAGAGGCTATTGGAGATTATATGGAAAAGACTAGTGGGTTATGGTGATGAAGGTTGGATGGATAAGAGATGGAACTATAGAAAAGAGGTCCGGACACCTGCCATAACAATGATTTCTCTTTGCTATCGAGGCAGGCGGTGACTTGCCGCCGACTAAATGGGCCCCCGTAAATGCCGTCACAAGAGACAGCCAGGGGCAACACCGGTGTAGGCGGCTCAGGAGTGTAGAGAGGTGTACACCGCTTTCTGCGCAGTGGCTTGACGGCCGCTGCACCAACTCGCGACTTATGCAAATTTACACTTCCACCCCTGGAGCATATAGCTCTGACGACTCCTCTCTGGACGGCCAGTTAAGGCAAGCCAGAGCTGAGAGTCCTACGGGTCCCCTTGGGGTTCCACTCCGACCGACGAAGACACGCCGGAGGCGGGGACCCTGACCAACTCTCGGGAGCACTCGGGTCCGTGGGGTCGTTACTCCCCAACAGCTCGCCACAAGCTGCCCTGCGGCCTTATTATTATTATTATTATTATTATTATTAAATAAGTATTTACTTTATATCTGGCACCCTAGTGAAAAGGGGTATAAATCGAAATTTGCCACTTTACAGGAGAGCCAAAAAACGATTGGCGAAATTATTCAAAATTACTGTGCAGAAATGGCTAAAGAATTAGAATAACTTTAAATGTACTTTGAGTAAATACAATGCGCTCTTTCACATGCCGTCATTGGTTTATGGCTAAAATCAATAGTTTCAAAAAAAATTGACTTGTACCCGCTGAAATAAATGCTATTTAGAAATATAACCAAATTAGTACCCCTTTTCACAAACATTGGACATTAGTGAAAACGGGTATACATTTAACTTATTTTATAATAACTCTTTTTGAGATGTACTTTTACGAAAAAAATTTTGCTAAGTTTGTTTGCGAAATTAATTTTAATGGCATATCATGTACGTATACAATATAATCCCAAAAAACCGGCTTATACCATTGTGCACAAAATGTTAGTAACGTGTAAAACGGAATAACAAGATTTATATTAATCACTTTATTCAATTGTATCCAAATTCTATGAAAAAAGTTACAATAAAAATATTTCTTTTTCCATTTATTATTAGAAATTATTTCCTTGAATTAGAAAAATATTACTTCTTTTCAACAGCCAAAACACAACGCATCATAAAATGAAATGTTTTTAAATTTCATAGTACCAAAAAATACCATAATGTAGCATTTATTTATTTATTATCAAAATCGTGTCATGATATTTTTTTCTCATGCCTTATTTTGCTAACCCGGTACTCGACAAAAAACCTAAATAGTACAAAATAGTCCTACGGTCCGAATTATAACTTTATGCCCTGGATGTCGTGCGCGCAGCTAGGTAGGTACGTTCCGTAACGCCTGAATGGCAATTTTGTATCTTATCGAGTCACCTAAAATAACATACTATTGAAAATCGATATTTTATTCAAAAAAACTATTGTCTATAGCCTATCGTAATGTACATTACGATACAACTGTGCAAAAATCGACAATCGTAAATCGACGCGATTTACGAATTTCATTTCTGCATGTGTATCGTACAACATTTTTCAGTACAGATGGCCTTCCGAAGTTTTCAACCAGGCAAGATATAAACGACTCCTCGCACTAGTGCGTAAAGAAGTTATTTCAGTTGTTTCGGATAAAAATAGTGACGTTCCATTGCAGTACTCTGTATGGAATCTTAATAAACAGACTTTAATCGACGAGTATAAAAAGCCTGTCACTATTATGTTCTATCGATTATAATTCTTATAAAAATTGTATAGGTAAATATAGGTACGATCAACTTGAATTATTGTGTTAATTATACATTAACTTTATTAATTTCGTTAGTTGACAATTTAAAAAAATGTATTGATAATATTGTTATCATTATGTTAGCATTCGTAAAAAGTGGCCAGGCATGGTTTCCGGGTGGCTGTTTTGAAATTGTTCTAATCACATGTTTCTGGAGTAATATAGATATAGCAACAACCATAGAACAGCAGCAAATACTCGTACAAGGCTATTATAACGCGCTTTCTATATTACCTAGATCGTTAAGTAAAATTGTTGCTACAATTTAAAAAAAAAGTATTTGTGTTAGGTCATTTAAAACTGTCAACACAAACTAATATTACTAACATAGGTTTTAACAACTAAGCAGCAGAATTTAACAGCTTGAATTTGAAAAAAAAAATCAATCGTACTTTAAGAAAATCAGTAACCACTAAGTAAATTAAATTTTAAAAATTAACACTATTTTAAACATTGTGTATATATAACGAAACTTAGTGTAAAAGGGTACAACTTAGTACAAATCCGTCAATTTACTGGTGTTAAATGTTAAGTAATACTTTTTAATTTAGTGCAAACGGATATAATTCCCGCAAATAGATTGTATCACATGTAAAAGAACTGTAATTCTAAGTGATCAAAGTCAACTTGTACCCGTAACAACATAATTTTATTCGTGAATATGGATTTAAGTCGAATTGTATCTCAAAAAATGTTATTATTGTTCGTGTAAAGTTATTTAAATACACATGGATCCTCATTATCCGAGTGACCATCAAGAGAATATGAGTAGTTATAGCGTTACACACAACAAAAATCCAAACGCGTAAAACTTAGCTACACTAATACCTTTTGTAACTTTACAACGATATACTTATTTTTGGTAGTAAGAAATTATTTCAACTTATACCTGACACTGCATGGCCATTTGTGTTAGTTATACCATATTACACGACCGTAACTCTGTCAATTTACGTGATTTCTTAGATCCTTTTACACCAACAGATGCCATTTTTTTTTTAAATATTTTTGGTATACTTAACTCAATTTGGCCAAAATTCGACTTATACCCCTTTTCACTAGGGTGCCAGATATATTCTGAAAGATTATTAATGTTAGTTCTTGAATGTTAAATGATTAAATACTTGTGTTATTATGGTGAAATATTTTTATACACGATACTTGTCAGCCTCCGTAGCCTAGTTGGTAGTGACCCTGCCTACGAAGCTGGAGGTTCCGTGTTCAAATCCCGGCGAGGGCATTATTTGTGTATCTATTTATCACAAATATTTGTTCCTTGGTCGTTTAAGTATCTATATGTATGTATCTATTATATATATCGTCGCCTGGTACCCACATCACAAGCCTTAATTGGGCCTACCGTGGGACTAGGTCGATTTGTGTAAGATGTCCCAAGATATTTATTACCAAGCTACGATATATATAATAGATAGAAACATATAATTATACATAGGTACATAGACGTCCACGACCAAGGAACAAACATGGGATAAATAAATACACAAATAATACCCTAGCCGGGATTCGAACCCAGAACCTCCAGCTTCGTAGGTATGGTCACTACCTACCAACTACCAACTGCTAGGGAAGCTGACAAACATTATAATAACTAAGCCTTTATACAGAATACCAGCGAATTTCGTTACTAAAAAGCTCATATTACAATAATTTGATTCCAAATACAATTAAAAAGGTCCCTTTATAGTCCATTCAAGCCATTAACGACCAAATCTCAATCCCAGTCACAATCAAATGAACGCGGTCTTTAAACAGGTCCAAAAAACATTTTAATTAGATTTGCCAACAAACGGTCGTGATCTTTTTAGATCTACAGAGAAAATTGAACGGATAAATAGTGACGCTTTTGTAATTACCAGAAAGGGCAAAAGAGGATATACAAGGTGCCGAGGTACCCGACAGATGTTTAACTGGAGCTTTCAGTGAAAACGTAATTTAAGAGACAATGCATTTTTTACATTTTGACTGTTTAAATTAGGAAGCTGAGTAACATTTAAGATTGTTCGCGTATCTAGTAGGAAATTGGGTATGTCAAGTTTTTTGAAGTGGTGTAAATTATATTTCATTTGGATGATAGGCTTCCTAAGGATCACGAAAAACCAGTTATTTTATTTTTATAAGTATTAATTTATTATTAATATTATTTATAATATTTTTAATTTATGGCTCACAAGCTAAACGACTTTTGCGCTACTGAAAATTAAAAAAAAAACACATGATGGTTGTCAAATATGTCACTGTCAAAAATAACTACGTATATAATAACAATAAAAACGTGTTATTGAGTATAATTTTGATACATAGAATAGTCACTACACTCACATTGAAATGCTCTTCACAAACATATAGGGTCCGTTTCGGGCAATTTATATCCAACGCGTGACACCAAGTTGGTTGTAAACATTTTGGTACACATAGAAAAGCTGAGTCGGGAAAGTCGCGTCTGTATTCTTACAGCTGGGTACGAAGCACATGAGCATATCTCTGTAATACTCCGCCACGGTTCGGTTGCAGTCACTATTCATTGTATCTAGATGTACGTGAAGCAGTCCAATAGTCAAAACCAGGGTCGTCAGAAAGGCAAGAAAACGTAGTCCAAAAAGCAGAGCGTAGGTAGTCACAGGAAGATCCAAACGTTGTCCAAAATATCGTGCAGGGGTCATGGAGTAGTGCGGCAAGATCAAGAGTCCAAAATTCGTGCTGAGGTCGTAAAAAATATTCTATAAATCACTGAAACCACCAAATGCAATCGAACGAACAAAACCGTTGAAAGACGTAGTTATTTTTGACAGTGACATATTTGACAACCATCATGTGTTTTTTTTAATTTTCAGTAGCGCAAAAGTCGTTTAGCTTGTGAGCCATAAATTAAAAATATTATAAATAATATTAATAATAAATTAATAGTTATAAAAATAAAATAACTGGTTTTTCGTGATCCTTAGGAAGCCTATCATCCAAATAAAATATAATTTACACCACTTCAAAAAACTTGACATACCCAATTTGGTGTCACTAGTTGTTTTCATGGTATATATTTCAAGTTCAACTATGCGTTATTTTTGTCAATAAAAAAAAACTTTTCCACAACCAATTCATTTGTAAATAAAAGAGTATTATAAGTCATTCTTACACAAATCGAAAATGTCCCACAGTACACTAAATAAGGCTTGTGTTGAGATATATATATATATACTAGACAGATACATATTTTAATAATTAAATAGCAAACAACTACGATTAAAAAAGAAATATTTTTGTAATAAATGCACAAAAAGATACCTAAAAAAGATGTTTTTTAAACGAATATATATTTATTACTTGACCTGATTCTATTAATTTATTATGTTGTATTTTATTATAGGGAGGAAATACCGTTAAATGTTTTCGGATTCCTCACTGGCTCGTTGCATAAGGTGTAAATGCTAATACAACGAAGACTTCTAAGTTTAAAAAAAATTGAGTTTGATTTAGGTACTGATTAATTATTCTACTATTTACACTAATTTAGTACTCATTAGTATTTTTTTATTGGATTTTATTAATTGATTTATATTTGTGACATTTTATATTAATCAATTATTATTGATGTTATATTCTGTTTTTTTTTATTTGAAAATTGATGTAATTAGGTTTTTTATTTTTATGAGTTTTTATTAAGTACCTATAGAATATTTTAATTTGTGTATTTGATCATTACATTAACATGTGTTTTTTACATTAAAGAGATTGAATTTGAAATTGATAATTTTTAAATTGAAATAAAAATAATAGAGCCGAATTTTCTTGAACCTTAAGACGACGGCTATCAGGGAAACATAATATATTCATACATTCAGAAAACTTTACATGACCAATTATTACATAAACACTCTTACAAGTAATCATTCAACTTATTTAAAGTTTGTTTAGGATAAAAGCCAAGTAATTACAACCTAAATAACATGTGGCCCACAGTTAAATAATCTTTGCCTTTCTAAATTATAGACTGTAACAGTGTAACACCCATGTGCCAAAATAACATTTTAACTCACTTCAACATAATCTTTACAAAGCAAAAGCAATTTCGACTTCAAATGGTCTAAGCTCAGAGGTCAACTAAAGGGTTCGGAACACCCAACAGTCCTTTAAAACCAAAATGTCTGATATGCCGGGTCATTTTAACCCGATACGACATGTCCGAACTAGTTTAGAACCATTTACGCTGTTCTCACTTTTAGGTCCCTAATAGAACAATTAGAACTTAAAAGGATTTTGTTTTAATTGGATTTTGGGTCTGCGATTTTGCCTGACAATTACTGAATAGGAACACCGTTTAAGGAATTGTCTACTAAATAGACGGGAATACGCAAGTTTTGGTGGTATTAATAAATTATTTTATTGAAATATTTCAACCTCGGTTGTCTGTGACCTTGGCCTTTGTTCTATGATAGACCAGAGACTTGATCAGTTTTTATTAAATCCATTAACAACCAGTAAATGAATGGCCCGGGTCTCGTTAAATACAAACAACAATACGTGGTTCCAAAAAAAAAACATGAAAATGGCGCTTATAGTATACTTTAAAATAAAACTATTTTGAACACAATCGATCCAGCCGTTTTTGAATAACTACGGAACCCTACACTGTGCGTGCATGGTCTGACATGTTTTTGGCCGGCTATATTTTATTTTGTAAATAACTAACAATTGCCCTAATTAAAGGTCACAGACATATTTTAATGTAATTATTTGCTTTATTTTTGTTTAATTTTAGTCGTTGTTTTGGGATATTAAAACAGTTTTTAAATGTATGAAATGTAATTATGTAAACCACCAATGTTTATGTCATTCTTTTTTAGGAGGAATTACCAAATTGGTATTATTAATGGTAAGAAAAATCAAACATAAAATTCAGATCATTTATTTTAATATCGAATTAAACTAAAAAAGTGATATTTTCTTCAGTTACCGCGAGGATTACACTTAAAATAAAAGTATGAAAACGGATATATTAATTAACTATAACTTCATCCCGACGTTTCGAACACTTTACAGGGTTCGTGGTCTGCGGGCAACTCCCCGCCCGTCGGTTGACCGAATTTAAAAATAAGTGCCAGTAGGTACTGGGTAAAGCTGACAGAAATGATTTCAGTGACTCTCTAGACATTCTACATACTACTACATCAGTCTATATTAATCCAATGCTGGACAACGGCCTCTCCATAGCCTATGCGTTTGAACGCATTAGGAGGTAAATGCTCATAATCACCACGCTGGGAAAGCGGGTTGGCGATCGCACTAGTGTGTCTACTCCACTAATGATGATGCTGCTTCAATGTTCGATAAATAAATGGTCAGTGACACTTCGAATCCCTTAGTCGACTCTTATGACACCCACGGGAAGAGTTGGGGTAGGGAAAAGTGTATTCTTACTGCCGTCACCACACGGCCAACGAAATTTGTGTTATTAATGGTACCAAATCAAGCAGAAAATTTAATTCATAGTCAAACTATTCTTTATTCAAGTAAGCTTATTAATAAGCATTTTCGAATCGTCTGACATTACCAAGTGAGAGAGAAATCTAGTACTGATTCAAACCCTACATCGTTCCTGAGAAGAACCAGTAAGAAACTCAGGTGGACTTATTTTTTCAAAACAGTATAATAATATAAAATAACATGCATTAAAGAATTTATTACATAAAAAAAAGATTATTATAGACATTTTTATAAAAAAGAGAAATAAATAAAGGATCATAATATTAAATTCATTTATGTTAATATCGTTTTAAACTTTAAAAGTTAAACGAATAAAAAAACAAACTGCCAGTACTGTACAAAGCTGAAAAACCTGATTTTAGCGACTTTCTACATATTCTATTGTTGGTTTTCACTGGAGTTACATAACTATACCACTGATCACCATACCTGGGATAACTGGGGGCAAGTTATAGGGATTTGGTATCGATTAAAAAGATGTCGATATAATTATAATAAAAGATGTGCTTATTGAACATTCTCGATTACAGTACAGAGGTTTGATGTCATATCTGATATCCGGCCTCTACAGATAGTAAAAGTATGCAAATGTCATTTTAATCAAAATGACATTTTAAATATTGATATTTTAATATTAATTGTATATTTTGAAAGCTATTTTAAAATAAACGCGTAACTAAATTTATTTTTTATTTTAATTGAAGAGTAATTATTTATTTATGCCGAATAACATTTTGATGTTGTCAATCACAGTAACATCGATATATTTTTAGTCGATAAAATATTTTGCTACGTCACTTTCGTATAAATGCCCCGAGTTATCCCAGGTATGCTGATCACAATTCCAACTTTATGGTATTTTTCACAGTGTATGGCTTATTAATTACCTATTATGCATATTCGTACGACTAAACGACTTGACTTCGTCCATATTTAACATAAATCCTTTGCCAAATTACTGAACATTAAACCAAAAAAGCAGTCCAATTTATTAACACTAAAATAAGAGCACTTTCAGACGAGGCGGACCTACATATAATAAAGTCGTCTCACGTTAGTTATAATTCTCGTAATTTCTGATTATACTAATGAATCCCATGCCTGGTTTCATTTATCGCCAGTATTCGATTTACAGGTCATGTACAGATTAAGAGCAAGACCTTTAAAGCAATCTCTCTCTTCTTAATCGTTCCCCCATTACTGAGGATCGTGACTCCACTTGCGGCTTATGACATGCCTCCAACTGCTTCTATCTGTGGCTTGATGGATCGCGGTGGTAATGGGAAGATCCAGCTGTTCGGATATCTGGTCTGACCATCTCTTGGGCCTTCGTCCTCTAGGTCTTTTGCCCTCAACCTTTCCCGTTACCACTAGTTTTTCCAAATTATCGGCCCCCCTTCGAGCGATATACCAATAAAAAAATACCAAGAATATATAAAGCAACACCAAGAGACATAAATAAAAAATACACTCTAACACAGCGCAGTGTGAATAAAGTCCTTAACAGTCGGAATTAATTCGGGTACATATAAAAAAGAATAATGCGCGTTGACAAGTTTGCATTTTTATTGCGGGATGCGACGCCACGTAGCGCCGCGCCGTACTACTGCAACAAACATACCATGTCTAGATATGCCTTTTAGTATTTTGTTACGTTTTTAAGTAAGTGTTAGTAACACAAAACATGTCATATATGATTGTGCTATTTTATCTCTCTCTCTCTCTCTCTCCTTAGCATGATTATTCCCATCTGATTGTGGGGTCTGCTTTTCCTTCCACTTCGCACGATCGGTCGTGTCGTCTATTGTAACGTCGCAAGCTCTCATGTCATGTCTTTTGGAATCCTGTAATTTACAAATGTAAGCGTGGTGAAACGTCCACTTTGCCATTGGATGATGTGTTGTGTGTACGCCTAGTGACAACCCTAGCTTAGAAATGAATAATCAACACCAAGAGCGGAGTAGAAGTAGAAGGTGTTGATGCATTTTCTCGCCAGTCTGCCTACGACCACGGGTGTAACGTCATGCCCCTAAACGTCAGAATAATATTAAACGTAAGTTTACGCTATTAAGACCCGTTTTTCGTTAAAATACGAGTTATAATCGTGAAAGCTTAATTCAATATATATATATATATATTTAAGTAGTAGTAGTAGTAGTAGTAAAACACTTTATTGCACAAAAACACAGAACACAAAATAAACAGTATGAATATTACACAGATTTGTACAAAGGCGAACTTATCCCATTAAGGGATCTCTTCCAGTTAACCTTTGAGCAATTGAAGGAGAACTGGAGATGGTAGACATCCATAAAGGACACGGCATTAAAAAGAAACCCAGTGTTTTCCAATTCGCTAAACTACCCTAAAACTTACTGGATGTAAACTACATACCATACAATAAATAATAAAATAAACTACACAAATATACATATATCTCTCGTGACCGTGAGCTTCGCTCAACCGGCAACCTCTCTCTTTCTATCCCAGTTCATCGTACGGGCTTTATGTCCAACTCATTTGCCATTCAGGTGGCCCGCCTTTGGAACGGTTTACCTTTTAATATTAGGAAAGCACCGAGCAAGTATGCTTTCAAAAAATCTGTGCGTGATTTCTTTTCTGGCAGCTCTAAGAATGATTAGGTATCTGTCTGACAAGTCGTATATTATATGTATATAATATGTATTTATGTGTAGGTATATATATTAATATTGTATGTATATATTTATGTATGTATGTCATAGGTATGTAGGTATTAATAGCTTACTACGTGTTTCCAAATGCACCGCCTACAATCTTTTCTGCTTTGCCTTAAGGTTGACTGGTAGAGAATGCCTCATAGCATTAAGTTCGCCTTTTGTACATTAAGCTGTTCTTTTGTGCAATAAAGTCTAAATAAATAAATAAATAAATAAATATATACATATACATACATCTACAAAACCGCATTATGTCCTTTAACTTATGTATCGTTCGAGAGCCATAACTTTTTTAAATTCAACCTCTTAAATGCTCTCAGTCACTCACGTTTTCAGTCTATCCGTCAAATACAACTGTCTTAACAAGCGAACCTGAGGGCCGCAGGTCCGACGGCACTCTCCATGCGAGATAAACTCACACTCTCACTCAGTTTATTACGCAAAATTTATATGCGTATTGGAATCTACCCACTGCTCTTCTCCCTAGTAACTGTGTGCAAAGAATCTATAAAGGTACCTCGGCCCTATTTGTCTCTTTTGAGTCGTAACTTATTCTTTCTTTTTAAATGGTAAATAAAACCACATTTCGTCATGTGCCTGCTACACGGCCACAATTCAAAATCAAATTTTACGGAAGATATGGCCGTATTGCGTATCACACATAATATATTTGTTCCGTGGTCGTGGCTATGTATTTAAGTATCAATATGTATCTATCTATTGTAATTAAATATTATTTTGTTGCTTGGTACCCACATCACAAGCATTAATTGAGCTTACCATGGAATTAAGGCGATTTGTGTAAGATGTCCAAAGATATTTATTTAAGAGTCAAGTGAATCCTAGCCACTAAAAGTCACATCTAGACACGCTTATCTATGTAAAAAGTCATCAAGTGGAAATAATTAGGGCGGCCACAAAAATAATTTGTGACCCGTGACGGAAGCGCGATCCGACCGCAGCAGCAACAATGAACGTTCTAGAAATTACTAGAAACCAACGGTGGGGACGGTAGGAAAAGTTTTGGTTGAAAAACTTGATGTTCTATTGTTTTTTTTAGTTTTTCAAAGGGGTCCTAAAGAGTTCTTTGATATTTTAGAAGTACCTAACATACATCATCAGCCTATCTTAGTCCAAAGCTGGACATAGGTATCTCCTATTAACTATGCGTATAGAGGCATTAGGAGGTAAATGCCTATAATCGCCACGCTTGGCAAGCGGATTGGCGAACGCAAATCTATCGATCTAAATAAATACCTAATTAAAATAAATAAATAAAGAAAAAAACATTTTCCAGTCAATTATCATGAAATGTACAAAGTCCTAATACGAGTAATTTTCTTTCCTCAAATATGCAATGAAATATTGTATTATATTCCTTATAAAATGCTGTGAAATATGACGTTACTGGGGCGACTAGGACAAGAGGTCTTTAATGGAATTTAATACAAATCTTGAAGGCCTAGACCGGCAAAGTGCTGTTTTTAGGGTTCCGTAGCCAAAATGGCAAAAACGGAACCCTTATAGATTCGTCATGTCCGTCTGTCCGTCTGTCCGTCTGTCACAGCCGATTTACTCGGAAACTATAAATACTACAGTAACGAAATTTGGTAAGGATATGCGTTATATGAACCGCTACAGGATTATGATACTAAATTGTAAAAAAAACCATTGGGGTGGGGGCCCTCCATACATGTAACTGAGGGATAGAATTTTTTTTTTGTTGTATATAAGCGTGTGGGGTATCAATAGAAAGGTCTTAGAAAATGATATGAAGGTTTATAAATCTCATGTTTATTTAAGCAAATCGTTTTCGAGATATCAGCTCTCAAAGTCTGAAAAATGTGTCCCCCCCCCTCTATTTTTTAAACTACGCGATATAAAATTCTAAAAAAAATATATGTTATGCACATTAATAAACTCTATCAACGATTTTTGGTTTGATTAAATTATCTTCTATAGTTTTTGAGGTAGGTTGATTTAACTGTATTTTTTTATAATAAATCGATAATGGTACGGAACCCTTCGCGCGCGAGTCCGACTCGCACTTGGCCGGTTTTTTAATTCCATTTCACTTATATTTGTGGCACAGGCATCATGACATTCTGCCACTGTACACATAAAAAAATTAAACTTTGATGTTTTTAATATTTTCTTCGGTTACCGCGAGGATTGTAAAAACGGATAAACTCGCGTATATTAACTAATTTTAACTTCATTCCGACGTTTCGAACACTTTACAGGAGTCATCCGCAGACCACGAACCCTGTAAACTGTTCGAAACGTCGGAATGAAGTTAATATTAGTTAATATACGCGAGTTTATCCGTTTCCATAGTTTTATTTGATGTTTTTGTTGTTTATTTCATTGCATGTTCGAGAAAAGCACAAGGTATTACCTCGGCCTACCTGGGGTTGCCTGCCTCAGACCTATCCGACCTCGCTTCGCTCGGCCGTATATGTATATGTCTTCGGCTGGCAGCCCATTTTGTCCCGGCCTCTATAGTAATATACTACTAGCACCAGTGACTTTGCGCCCGTAGGTATTTTAAAGTTCAATCTTCAGTTCGGGACCGTTTTCTAGTTGCAATCCATTGCAAAATCGATAACCAAATAAAATAGAATTTAAATATTTTATGTTCAGTACATTATAAGTAGTCAGCTACTTATAATCTGACTGTTTCAACCTCACGCCTACGTAGCGCCGAAAAAATATCTAAAACCGTAATTGTCACAGTTTTTTTGCCATATCTCTGGACCACGGGGTCCCGGACGTTTGGGAGGCATGCGTGGGGCCGAAATCAACAGCGCAGAGGCCCTTTAAGACAATAAATATAAAGCAAAGGATACACGTGGCGGATACCATCCTCGAGCGCACAATATGATACGTTCGGAGATGGTCCCCGCCAGGGTGCAAAGACTATTGCATATATCACTGTGACTGCGATGGATTATTTTTTTATTTATTCAGAAACAAACAGTCACATGTTTGTTTTTACTTTTCAATATTTTTACTCGGAGAAAACCCCTTGTACGAGTACACCCTATTTGATAGGATCTTCCTAATGTGTTCACAAGTTTAAAACTGCTTAAATATTTACGCTCCCAAAGGTCACTAAGGACATCGGGACACATCCTATTTAGAAAGCCCATTTAAGGCTGGCAACAGTGAAAAGGGTCAACTCAATTTCCGGCACTTCGAACTGGGTTTTATATTAGTTGTCCCGCTCTGACTTGTGCAGTTTATCGTAGGTAGGTAAGGGAAGGATGGGAAGGTACTCATTAGTCATTAGAATAGTTGTGGTGTTTAGAATAGGTTGTTAATCCTTTTATGTTACGCGTTAGATAAGTTTGTTATGCGTAACACAAATGCTGTGGTCGCATCAGTAATTTACCAGAAAACATGTTTATAAATCTTATTTGGGGAGTTAAATTTCGAACGAAAATTTGATGACAAGTTAGACTTTTTTTTATTCTATCTCCGAAAATATTGAATTAAGAAAATAACTTTATTTTGGGACCCTTATTCTTTTTGAAAGACCTATTCAACGATAATCCACACTAAAGGATTTGAACAAAATAAAAAAAACATCTCTATTTTACTACTAGGAGCGGTATTTCAAAAAACAAAATCTTTCCACTTTTTTATTTTATCACTTTTCGACGTGATGAATACCAACCTGTACCAAATTGTATCAGACAGACAGACGGACATAGCGAAACTGTAAGGGTTCCTACGTAAGTATACTACGAAACCCTAATTAAAATCCGTTCACAATATCGAGTATCTAACACACATACAAGAAATAACAGTTGAATTGAGAACTTGCTCCTTTTATACAGTCGGTCAATAACAAAAACCTCTGATGTAATTTTAGACAATTTCAACTTGCAAAAACTCGAAAACATAGCAGCAGTTGCGTTTTATAAAACATTTTTTTTATGCGAGTTCAACAAGTTAATATAAAAACTTGATATTTCAGCCTCTTCGCAATGCGGATAGTGGCTTGGAATCCTCGTGGTTTGTATGTTCACGTTACATTGTTTTTGGCGTCTCATGACTTCAGCTTTTCGTTAAGCCTTTTGCATTCACTAAGAACAGGTGTGCTTTTTTGGATTAAGCTAAGACTTTATCGTAAAAATGTCCCTTTTAGAAACTACCTGACTATTAACACGTTCGCCTCCAGTACTGTTTCACTAAGTGCTAATACTTTGTCGATCGAAATTATCTGATAGAACTCTTATGCCATTGACACGCATGTGTGACTGAACAGATTGTACTCTTATGCCAGTGACACAGCACTTGTGTCAAAAACGTTCGTATTTCTATGCCACTGGCATAGGAGTGAGAACTTGATTAATGCTAGTGGCATAAGAATAAGATTACTTTGATCACGTATGTGTGTCACTGGCATACGAATCATATTTTGTTGGTCACACACGCTGTCTCACCGGCGTCGAACGTGTTAAGATATACGAAAGATACCACATCAATTATGTGTATTTACGGTAAAAAAAGGATTGTATTCCTTAGTTGTGTGATGACGGCAGTACTCGTATGAACATATGAATACAGTTATCACCACCCCAACTCTTCCCGTGGGTGTCGTAAGAGTTGACTAAGGGGTTATAGTGTCACTGACTATGTATTTATTGAAGATTGATGATGGGCATCAGCAGCGTATCATAGTGGACATACTACTGCGATCGCTAATCTGCTTGCCCGACGTGGCGACTATGAGCATTTACCTCCTAATGCGTTCATATGCATTGGTATTAGGAGAGGCCTTAGTCCAAGCAGTGGACTCATATAGGTTGATTATGTGATGATGATGTGACGGTTAAAAAAGATGAGGTTATTATAGCGTGTCAAATCGAGAGTGTACTGGATAGAAGGCGGCTAGCACGTTTTGCTTGCTCCTTAAAGTATGGTCAAAGGCGCCTAGCCATATAACAGATTCCATATACCTGAAAAATTCAACCCGTGTCCGCTGAGCTAAAGTAGCCAAGTTGTTTAGGCATCAGTCGCGAAATCCCAGGCCGTGGGTTCAAATCCCACCTGCGGCGTTGGTAAATCGGTCGGTATTTTTTCTGTAACATCTAATAATTTATAGTAATTATGAGACATTAGACACGAAATAATAGAAGTATGCCGAGTCCTTACTATCAGTACTGTGTATGGCAATTGTACTGCATTACGGAATAAAATTCTCATTGTATTGTCAAATCTGTCTTCGTAGTTTAAAATTTGCACGAGTTAAATATTTTATGATGACTAATTCAAACTTTCACGATCCTGACGATATCCAGTCTGCCTGCCTGACGGGCGTTGTATCAGGATAATATTAAACATAAGTTTACGGGATAAAGGCCCTTTTATCATTAAAACATTTAGTAATGATTGAATTGAATATTTTTATAAGGATCAAGTGTAACTATTATTGCCAAATGCTTGCACATGTATCAAGCGCACGAACTATGCTGCCAGTTTGCGGTTGTTTCGGCGCACTGTCTTCCTTCGCCGTTGACTGCTAACGATGCTCCATAATAAACACGCAAAATGTATTCCAACTCTCAAAATGTAGTTTTGATTTGTTTTTGATTTAATATGGTCCTGATCTTGGCAGGTTGTATCGATAACCTGGCGCCTATTTCCCTTTAGTACCGTTTGGTAACCAAAGTTTCGTAACCAGCTACAAAATGGGAATCGAGATTCCTGAATCGTAACCGGTTACGTAATGGGCCAGTGTGGTACCGTTTGGTAACCAATGTTTCGTAACCAGCTACAAAATGGGAATCGAGATTCCTGAATCGTAACCGGTTACGTAATGGGCCAGCGTGGTACCGTTTGGTAACCAATATTTCGTTACCAGCTACAAAATGGGAAATGAGATTCCTGAATAGTAACCGGTTACGTAATGGGCCAGCATGGTACCGTTTGGTAACCAAAGTTTCGTAACCAGCTACAAAATGGGAATCAAGATTCCTGAATCGTAACCGGTTACGTAATGGGCCAGCGTGGTACCGTTTAGTAACCAATATTGCGTAACCAGCTACAAACATTTTAACAGCGTATTTCTAACCATATTTAGACACAGTGATGTCAGTGATGTCCAAAAAATTTTCTGCTTTCGGCTTAATTCCAGAGATAATAACATTTTTTTTTTAAATTATTCTTCATCATAACTAGTGTAAAAACAAAGTTTTCATTGCTATTTTTTTCACCTTTTTCTCTAGTCAAATTTAATTATGTCATATTTATTGGCTGACATTTAAAAAATATGAAAAAACTTCACGGAACAACTTAAAATTAAAAAATAAACCTATTACACTACTTTTTATTCTAATGAGATTTTACTCAACGAGTAGTAGGGTGCGTGCGTCTCACAAGATATAACTACAAAATATATATTTTTCATATTAATAACGTTCACAAGGTATAATGAACGTTTGCTCTAACATCAAAATCTATATTTATTATTAGGAATAACAATCAATTTATATATTACTAATTTTGTATAGGTACAGATTTTTCATATAAGATTCAAATGCTCTAAATTTAGTTTATCTACACTAGACATGTGCGCCGCGCCGCCGCCGCCGATGAATTTGACCGGCGTGAAATCGGCGTGTCAAAAATTTTGATTCGTTTTTCAATTCTATTACGTAATACAAAAGTTGTATTTTTGTTAGTTATAAGTTGCTAAACTTATACAGTAAAAGTTATGATTATTTTCAAGTAATACAAAATTTGTGTTATTGTTATTTATTATGTTAATGAATAAAAGTTGTATCTTTACATGTTTACAGTATTTTTACTAACCAAGAGTTGACTGTCTCTTCGATTCGAAAAATAGTACTTTACAGTGCACATGGCAATATATTACCGCCCTATGGCGGTAATGAGCACTTTACGTGCCTGTATCAAAAATGTAAAGGGCCATAGTACTGTAAAACGTCGTACGATATACGTGCAAAAAGGCAATTCGCTATTCGTGTCGATATATAAAACCCCCCTCAGGTCGTGTTTTACTCTATCGCCACTCGTACCAAAATTCCTATTTTTTTCCACTTGTATCGTAATGCACTATTAGCACTAATAGTTAGATTACGAGATTTTCTGTTTCGAAGCTGGCTACCAAACGTGGTTACAAATCGGTAATGAAAAAGTGCCAATTAGTAACCAGTTACAATACGGGATTCATTTTCCCGTTTCGAAGCTGGCTACCAAACGTGGTTACAGATCGTTAATGAAAAAGTGCCAATTAGTAACCAGTTACAACACGGGATTCATTTTCCTGTTTCGAAGCTGGCTACCAAACGTGGTTACAAATCGGTAATGAAAAAGTGCCAATTAGTAACCAGTTACAATACGGGATTCATTTTCCCGTTTCGAAGCTGGCTACCAAACGTGGTTACAAATCGGTAATGAAAAAGTGCCAATTTGAAGCCAGTTACGAATTGGGATTTTATTCCCATTTTGAAGCTGGTTACAAAATTTTGGTTACGAAACGGTACTAAAGGCCTATTTCGGTAATTGTAAAAAACACTGTTTCTTCTACTAGATCATGGCAGTAAGAGTACATTTGTCACCACCCCAACCTCCTCCTGCGGGTGTCGTAAGAGTCGACTAAGGGATTGAAGTGTCAGTGACCATTCTACAAGATTGATGATGGGCAGCAGCGTCATCATAATGGACACATTACTGCGATCGCCAATCCGCTTGCCCAGCGTGGCGATTATGGGCATTTACCTCCTATTGCGTCTGTACGCATAGTTAATAGGAGAGGCCCACGTCCAGCAGTGGACTAACATAGGCTGATGAAAGAAAAAATAAAGAAAAAACATTTATGATGATGCATGATGATGATCATTGATGATGAAATATGATGATGATGATGATGACAAAGAGGGAAAACTACGATACGCTACTAAGCGTTAGCGATTGGCAACTTGGCTAAGCATCCAGTTCAGATGTGTCGGATGGATCCACATAAAGTCAAATCAGGATGGATACTTTGGAGATAGAATTTGCCTCGCAGTAGTAGGTTGGCGGGGAGTATGACTAGTGGTGGCAATATTTCCGGGACGACACAGATTGTTACTACTAGAAGCACTAGCACTACTCCAACTTAAAGTATAATCCTGAAAAGAAAATACGCTACTGAGCTTTTTGACTTAAAAAAAATATTTATATTATTGTAACATAGGTAACAACACACTCAATACGGGAAATTTACCAAATTTAACGCTAGATGGCGCTGCGATCGAAATAAATAAATAAAATGACTTGGAACATCTTACACAAATCGACCTAGTCCCACGGTAAGCTCAATTAAGGCTTGTGATGTGGGTACCAGGCGACAATATATTATAATAGATACATAGATACTTAAATACATAGACAGCCATGACCAAGGAACAAATATTTGTGATAAATAAATACACAAACAATGCCTTCGCCGGGATTCGAACCCGGAACCTCCAGCTTCGTAGGCAGGGTCACTACCAACTAGGTAGCCTACGGAGGCTGACAATGATGGCGCCAACGTTGGTTCCTCGTAGTTTCATGAACCGGCGGTGGCCATAGTGATTTAAGTTAACCAATGCGTCGCTAGATGGCGCGCGGATCGAAATAGATCGCGCTAACGTTTGTTTTTCATAGAATAGTTAAGTTCTAAGTGTAAAATTTGATTGTTGATAGATTCGTAGCCGTGTGGTGACGGCAGTGAGAATACATTTGTCACCACCCGAACTCCTCCTGCGGGTGTCGTAAGAGTCGACTAAGAGATTGAAGTGTCACTGACCACTATTTGATAAAAGATTGATGATGGGCAGCAGCGTCATCATAGTGGACACATTACTGCGATCGCCAATCCGCTTACCCAGCGTGGCGATTATGGGCATTTACCTCCTAATGCGTTTATACGCATAGTTAACAGGAGAGGCCTACGTCCAGCAGTGGACTATCATAGGCTGGTGATGATGATGATGATGAGATTCGATACGGTCTTTACAATTAGAACTTTAACTCCCTGAGTATTTTCGCTTGCGTTATACTCGGAGACTAGTGAAACTTACCTAAGCCCGCGGTTTTGTCCATGCTGAGGGTGGCTGCTCCTGCGCTACGTGGGTCAGCGCTCGCACTTGGACTGTGTTGCCATTTTTTGTGCACTGTTATTTTAAAATACCTACCGTAAAACCCCCAGATCTGTTCCTAGCCGAGGATCTGTCATCGTTGATTGTCTGATTGAGAACAGCTTTCTAACCTCATAATAGGTACACTTTTTTGCTCTAAAACTGCCATGCTTACATAATTATATGCAAATATGGAAATGTTACAAGTGGTTAGCCTGTGATTAATTGTTCTCATTATACTATTTATTCGACATAGCAACTATGCTAGATATTATTTTAATATAAATAATATCCAACATAGCAACAATAAAAACATGAGACTTACAGCTACATAAACAAAGCGTGTTTTATAAATAATTGTATTCCAACAAAAATACCCTATTAGATTACTCCTACGCGTGTATCACAATTAGATTTGGGAAAATAGTTATCAGAATTGTATAATTTTCTCAATGAATAAAGTTTTTTTTTATTGTATTTTTTATAAAGAAAAGACCCTCGAAATAATCTGTCTTTTAATGAGCAATGTTTGTAGTTTGTAATCAACTTCAAAAAAGGAGGATGTTCTCATTTTTTTTTATCGAATGGTTATAACCCCGATTTGATCCCGTTGATTACCCGTGATCTGCCATACCCGTTGGCGCCAGGACGGAATCTGATAATTGGATCTTGAAAAAATCAGTCCAGTTAAGTTTTTCGAGTTTGTTTTTTTTTTATATGACGAAGTTAGACAACTGAGCTGTCAGCCCACCTGATGGAAATCAGCAACTGAGGCCCATGGACATAACGATGCGAAAATCGTCTATGCGCTGCCCACAGTGAGGACTTAGATTAGATGGATTGCCTCTATCTATAACAGCAATTACACCGGCTAGCTTACCCCCAAACCGAAACACAGCAGTGCAAACACTGCTCCTTAGCGGCAGGTTAACGGGTAGTTAAGACGGTGGTAGCTATCCGGACTGACCCTGCACGAGGTCCTACCACCAGCAAATTTGGTGATTATCTTACCATTTACCTACGACGTCTTGATGTAAAATTAACGTTTTGACTGATATTTTTTGTATCAGAAGTTTACACTCAAATCCCATTCTCCAATCACCAAGCACCAACAAACAAAAGACCACTAGAGACCCGCCTCAAATTACATTTGAATAGAAAACTCGAGCGCAATAAGTGGGACATTTCCATTTTTTTGTTGGGAGCGAAAAGAGCGCAATATGCCAGTGAAGGGCTGTTCTCGAGGCTCGACTGCTCTTGCCTTTTTCATACCGGCTCGAGCTCGAGGCAGACTCGGGCAAGCCGGCTAAACAACTAAGGCCACTTGAGCAACTTATGAACGTCGCGAGCATTATATTTTCCCCTGATGAATACTGCGTAGTCTATTATGTGCGGCCGAAAATGTGGTGACGATTTTGATTCTTGTGGCTTGGACATACGTTTTGAAATGTATTCAATGTAAGATAATACTTGACAGTATCAATTCAATCTTGTTTCAAGTATTTGTGTATAATTTTAATGATAAAAGTGGAGAAAATGAATGTGTTGACGGTAAACAGCTTGTTTGCATGGTGTGCGTGCAATGGGTAGCTTTAGGTTGCGATAGCTGTCAAAAAAGAATATAAAAAGCGATTTCTATTGATAGTTCTACGTATTTCTATTGGGGATATCTACAGATAGCTTTTTTACTCTTTGGAATATACATACGAATTGCGGCGACGGCAACGGTACAAAGAGGACTGAAGCCTACGTTGGATTGGGGTAAAATAAATATTGGACATAATTTAAATAAAAAAATAGGCTATCAATTTATTACCTCTTGTCAAGGTGAAAAAGGTAAAAATGTATACATATTTATGGCCTTCACTGTACCTTCGACAGTGATAATGTTATCATTATAGATTTTTATTTATGAGTTTTACTGATAGCATAGGTATACTGATGCATCTTATGTATATAAGTTCAAATTGATATTGGAATTAAATGCTTTCAACCATGCTGAATCGACTTTTCCAAACAAAATAAAACAAATAGGTTTATTAAAAACAATCTCCCTCGAACTGTCTTACGATTATTTATTTTTATCCAAATCTGCAGAATCCGAAATTCGCTTTAACTTCAACGGAATATTTCAGAATGTATGAAGCCATTTCCTGCACACGGAACTATCCCCAATTTAGTTAATTCAGGCGACAGATTCCAGAAACCAGTCTATTGTGATTGGACCAGTTTTATTGCCATATGAATTGCAATTACAGATTAGCCCGAGTTCATATGGTTAAGTTCATGTGGATATTGTTCTACGTTTTACTCCGTTGGCCACATCTCGATTGACAAAGACTATATAGGTATGAAGGAAATATGGGAAAATCTGTTATCACTCGGTGAAATTAAATTTAGGTCTTTGGATCACTTGTTCTACTGCTCTAAACTGAGCTACCGATACCTTTAAAAACTGACATTGTAACTTAGTATTTATGTTTGGTGTGGTTTTAAAAAAGAGATCAAATATTTATGTCTTATGTTTGGTTAATCTTCATGTGTCACTAATTCAATACTCGAATATTTTCCAAATGTTATATTTAAAACTGTACCCACTTAGCTCAACAAATAGCTTCCTACCAATGCATGATGACTGGCAAAACAAATCAGCTTCTTTTTTCAAACTGTCAAAACGATCACCACTATGGAATTTAGTATGAAATACTCAAAAGACGTCACGTTTGAGTACTGCCAAATTACCTACTCTTTTAAGTTCTTTTCAATTTATTAAATAGAAGTTCTGTACAAAAATTACTGCAATCTACATCTTAGTAATAATTTCTTCATGTATTATGTCGTGCATAATGTTAAATAATTTATTTTAACTACAGTCATCATCCCTATTGTAGTTACCCCTACAACAGTTATAATGCTAGGTTTCGTAAGTAGAAACAGTTTTGCTCCACAAACCAATGTCAAACGACAAAAGCTCATAATTTCTTAAGGGTAAGTTAGTTTCTTTACCATGAGTTCCTAACCGTGAACACCGAAGTTCGCAAATTTCAAGCATTTTTCTCTGTCACTCTAATGACGGAGAAAACAGTCTTGTCACTCTTGTCTCTCTCTGTCACTCTTGGTTGGAGTGACAGAGACAAATCCCCGAAATGTATGAACTTTGGTGTTCGCGGTGTAGTAGGCCTGTTGCGTTTCTACAAGCTTTTATTTATCTTGCAATGTTTACTCGGTTCAATTCTGCTTAGAGTGTATTTAATGTGCTTTTTTTTCATATCTTTAGACACGCGTTAAGAAAAAAGTCTGAAATGAAACATTTTTTTTCTTGCTGTAACTTGACACGGGCAATGTTCCAAAGTATAAAGTTAATAAAAATCATTATAATATTTTGTTTCACATCAAAAATGCGTGGTTGAAATCTTTCGCAATGCTCAAACGTAGACGGGGCATTCTCAAAATGTAAAGACTAAATATTTTGATTTGTGTTTTTTTTATTTTTTCCCCAGTAGTCACACTACTTAATCACTACATAGTATAAAAAAAGTCACTTTTTCTGTCCCTATGTCCCTTTGTACGCTTAAATCTTTAAAACTACGCAACGGATTTTGATGAAATTTTTTTAATAGGTAGAGTAATTCAAGAGGAAGGTTTTTATGTAGGTATAGTACCCGTGTGAAGCCGGGGCGGGTCGCTAGTAATATATATAAATTATAAATATTGGATGTCAAGTACTAAAAAAAAACGACCAAGATGACCAACGTCCGAGGTGGGGATCGAACGCACGTGCTCTGCTTTCGCGGCTGATGCCTGCACCCCTCGGCCACTCGGTCTTATGGAAATTCCATTAGAAAAAGTAGAACTAGACATTTGAGAACGACAGACCCAGTAAAAGTTATAGTTTACAACTAGTACAAATTAAGCAACAGGAGCATTCCATGAAATATGTCGTAAGCGACAATGTCTTTTCAATACTTTTGATAAATTAAATTAGTAAGCTGAGTTACGGCATAATAATAACATATCAAGGCTTTAAGATTGACAGTGTTTCCTAGCAGCTAGCATATTTTATTAGGGTAGCTATCATAGCGAGTCGTAAGCGACAAAAAGTAGATGTTTTCATGGAATGCTCCAACACACGACTATGGTAAGGAAGGTCGTCATTTCTTGCTGGTAATCCTGTAGGCTTATTGTCGTAATACCTTAACTTCTGCAGACGAGACGGTATATATTATAATTAAGCGCAAACCTTTCTGTTTTGGGTCTCACGCATTGAGCGAAATGGGTGTTAATGAAACAATATGAAGCAATGAGACGTTTTATGTAGAATATAATAGTAGCACAATTGTTTACGAAATCGTAGGTCTTAATATATAATTGGTGAATATCTGAGCGTTTCAACCGCCTAATTTTGGTGGCATCATTTTTGCTGAAGTTTCTAAACTGCGTCAGTCGTCTCAATGTACTTCGCTATTTGTATAAGGTACCGTTCCTTCTTCAAATGACAAAGTAGCACATTGTAACGAATAGAAACTTCGGCAAAAATGATGCCACCAAAATTAGGCGGTTGAAACGCTCAGATATTCAACTTAAATATAAAGTATGATATCCAGGGTAGGGTATTTGGTGTTTGTTACCCGCAACAAAGGCTTTTTTATCAAGTTTCTTGTGAAAATTCAAGAAATGTGTATCTAAAAGGTGTAACCCCTGGTTGGAAATTCCATAAAACATCTATTAACTTTTCGTCCTTTACGTAACAGTATGGTAATTACCGTAATAAAATGTGCTAACTGCTAAAAAATAATGTCGATCTTAAAGGCTTTAACTAAGTAATAATATTGTATCATTAGCTTCCCATTTTTGTATGTAATGAAATAGTAGATTACTATAGAGGAAGGGAAACAAAGGGTTACAGGCCAAGAAGATATATCTGGCCGAAGGAACTGAGGCCAGATAGGGATACGCGGCCTGTAACCCTGTTTCTCGCCGAGATTTGTATAGTGCTTTTCTCAAACTTGCCATAAAATAAAACGAACTGATTTCGCCGAACCATACTATTTAATTTGTAAATAAACCAATAGTACAGTATCGTAAAACATTAAAAAAAACATTCGCGCCTAAGTTTTTTTAAAATCTGTTTGAGGTATCATTTTACCTGGTGGTATAGACATTAGTTCTTGGGTTATTTTTTTTTTGTGTGGCTGAATGTCAAGACCTAGTGTCACAATTTGACGTTTCAAAATAAAAGACAGTTTGTTTGCAGTCCTAGGTGTGAAATAAATACATGAAATCTCTTTACATATCATCTTAGCATATGACACCGGATACATAGTATTTCCGGGTTCAATTTAAAGTAAGTAACATCAACATTCCGTAGCAAGTTTGAGAAAAGGCAATGTCTTTTATGTGAGGTTCTCATGGTTGCCCCCTGTTGAGGATGTCTACAGAAAACGGTAGTAAAGTTGGCTCCTATGATTATAAATATTTAGGTATTATTAATGATTTTTATTGCATGTAGGTAAGGTTAATGATATTTAAAATAATATTATTATAAAAAACAAAACCCGCCGAGTTATTTGCTGAAAATATCAATAAAAAATCTTCTTTGGGAACTGATATACGGTGAATGGAAGGAGCCTATAATATCAGTGACTTTTCCCCGTGCCTCGATTAAAATACCCCGAATTGCCTGTACCGGTAAAATAAACGAAAACCGAACAAAATTACACTCAAGCAAATATGATCAAAGCAATCTACTCAAAGAGGCCACCGAAGTCACAGAATCCCGTTAAGAATTCACACCAATCAAAACTTCACAAACTCTATTTTGGAAGTTTATTGAAAATTTATTCAAAAGACAGAGGTCTAGCAATTCCCGCATAACTCCCTTGGAACTTTGTCAAACTGAATTACAGTCGTTATGTTGATCATTCGATAGCCCCCGTTTTATTAGTCTTTTAGAGAATCACGGACAGATTTTTCGGGTGGACGGCAAAGTGAAATAATTTTGTGCAGAGATTTCAGGCGAAGTTCTGTGAAAAGTTATGAAGAAACTTTTGTGCATTTTATCGACCGAGCAAAATGGTGGTTCTTGCTTCAGATTATATAAAATCCGGGGGTGATTTTGGAGTTTCATAAGAGCAGTCGAAAAAATGCTTTAGAAATGGTTTTGTATGAATATTATTAATACAGTGTCAGCGTAAATATTATTATATCTACCGTATAAATTTGTGAAATAATATATTAGAAAACGATTAATAAAATATCCCAAAATAAATAAAATTAATAATGAACTAAAAACACGACTGCTATTTGTAAACAAACTGAAAATTAAAACATAATTCATTTCTCAAAGTTCAAATCAAAATAAAATTTTTATTATACCTAAGCAGAAAACGCCCGAGATTACCTCTGTTTATTGATATCGGTATTTACGTATATTTAATAGTACCATCTAGAGTATCTATTCGGTTCCTAGTGTGATGTATCATCACTTTTTTGGAGACAATAAAAATCTTATCGTACTGTTACCAAACACAGTAGGGTCAAGTTGAGAAAGCGAGAAATCGGTGTAAGTCAAACACTTCACACATCTTGCAAGAATTTGGTCCGGGGGAAAGAGAACCTGTATTCACTTACCCAGCTTGACAATAAATACACTAACCCCCTTATTCATAAACGTCTGCTAACTTAACAAGCCGCTAATAATTGTTTATCTCTTTCGATCTTAACAATGTGTCCATAAGAACAAAAGGGACAAACAATTATTAGCGGCTTGTTAAGTTAGCAGACGTTTACGAATAAGGGGGTATGTCTATATATTTATATCGGTCTTTTTTTCAAAACTACAACTTATACACATAAATTAAATCTAACCTAACCCATATCTAAAATTCCTGTGGCATTTTACCAACAAGCATAGTGTATTTTACCAATGTAGCATTTCCTCGCTGTATCGCAATACAGATGTGTTGTGCGAGGAAGTCGCCAGGTCTTAGGTCTTTAGTACGTCAACCAGACGTTTCGCGGTTTCAGCAAACAATTTGCGTGTGCACTGGGGTGAACCTAAAGTTTGTACGCCAAATGGTACAAAATTGTACAGTCGAGGAATTTAATTTCCTACCCATTTCGTACCTTGTCACAGTGACAATCAATATGAAAGCAGCTAGGACTGTCATAATATAGCTACTATGACAAGGTACGAAATGGGTAGAAAATTAAATTTCTCGACCGTACTATCTGCCGAGGCCCTTACATTTATTAAGTGGTCGGAATTTTGGGTGCAAAACTTTAACAAGACTTGTCAAACGGACATGAAAGAGGACATTCTCCGTCAGCCTCTGTAGCCTAGTTAGTAGTGACCCTGCCTACGAAGCTGGAGGTTCCGGGTTCGAATCCCGGCGAGGGCATTATTTGTGTATTTATTTATCACAAATATTTGTTCCTTGGTCATGGCTGTCTATGTATTTAAGTATCTATATGTATCTATCTATTATATATATCGCCGCCTGGTACCCACATCACAAGCCTTAATAATGAGCTTACCGTGGGACTAGGTCGATTTGTGTGAGATGTCCCAAGATATTTATTTATTTATTATTATTTATTTATACATCCATAAAATATACATATCTACACACTCAAACATTGTTAGTTCAAGATTTCGAGATAGGCAATAAAATTGGATACAGTTTTTTCAACAATATTCGTATTTTTCTTGGCTAAAGTATTCCCATACGTAAATAAAGGCAGCCGCAGCGCGCTTTCAATATACGTAGTATAATGGTACATACAGTTACTTTTCAGATTTATAAAATGGTGAAATGGTTTAAAAATAGGAGTACGATAATATCAAAAGACATTTCCAACCTCTTCAGACAATGAAGTAAAGACACAAAGCCAAGTCGTATGAGCCGGAGCGTTTTAATTTCCCTCAGTGTTCAAACACTGGAGCTTCGCATTGCCTGTTCAAACATTGGACGTATCGGGACAATCGGCCTGGACTTAAACGATTCACTTACTAGTGGGCGATTTCCCGGAACTAGCGGTTTCTGAAACGTTTCGTTTTTGTAGATGCTAGTTTTTTCACACTTAACCTCGTAAAGCCCATTATATTTTTAAGACAATTGAAATAATAACCCAGTGTCCTAAAAAAAGGACATTATATTTTTAATTTTGGGACCTACAAAATAAAATTCACATTTCGTTGAAAAATATGACGTCATGGGCCGTTATGAGTAAATTTTGTTGTCCTGAAAATAGAACGTTGGGCCTTACGAGGTTAACTCTATCATCATCATCATCAGCCTATGATAGTCCACTGCTGGACGTAGGCCTCTCCTATTAACTATGCGTATAGACGCATTAGGAGGTAAATGCCCATAATCGCCACGCTGGGCAAGCGGATTGGCGATCGCAGTAATGTGTCCACTATGATGACGCTGCTGCCCATCAATCTTTAATCAAATATGGTCAGTGACACTTCAATCCCTATAATGTTAACTCTATAATGCTTGCCTTTTTTGCGTGAAAAAAGAATATGATGTTCAACTAGAGGTTTGCCTTCAGAGAAAATAGTAAAAAAAATCGGTCTGCACTTTGTGAGAAAAAATATTTTTTCCTTTGCCATATCTACATGATTCCATGCATTTAGGTCAAATAATATTTCGTGCAAATCGTCTACAGTAAAATAATTACAAAATGTTACCAACTACGACCAAAACATAAATAACCATTCCCATATATAGTAAATGTCATATCAATGATATAAGCATCTCCATCACATATACCGGAGCACCCACAACGATCAAAAATGTCTGAACATGTACTCTAAGGCCATGACAATAGAGACCTGGGGTTTTTTTCTTAAAAGCTCGTAACTTGTAATACAAGTGGAAGTATCTTTTGACACCATTAATTAGATAAAGACTTTCGCGTGTTTTGCAAGTTACAAGCTTTCGAGAAATGGGCCCCTGGGCTTTATTTCTCAAAAGCTTGTAACTTGTAAGCAGAGAAAAAAGTAAAAAAAAATCAGCATGTACTTTGTGAGAAAAAATATTTTTTCCTTTGCCATTATCTCCATGATTTCATGCATGTAGGTCAAAAAATGTTTCATGCATATTGTCTACAATAATTACAAAATGTTACCAATTACAAGCAAAACATAAACAACCGTTTCCACATATAGTAAATGTCATATCAACGATATAAGCATCTCCATTACATATACCGGAGCACCCACAACGATCAAAAATATCTGAACATGTACTCTACCTCCATGACAATAGAGAACAGGGCCCCATTTCTCAAAAGCTTGTAACTTGTAATACAAGTGGAAGTCTCTTTTTGACATTATTAATTGGATAAAGACTTTCGCTTGTGTTACAAGCTTTCGAGAAATGGGCCCCTGGGCTTTATTTCTCAAAAGCTTGTAACTTGTAAGCAGAGAAAATAGTAAAAAAACGGTCTGTACTTAGTGAGAAAAAATATTTTTTCCTTTGCCATTATCTCCATGATTCCATGCATTTAGGTCAAAAAATGTTTCGTGCATATTATTATCGTCTACAATAAAATAATTACAAAATGTTACCAACTACAAGCAAAACATAAATAACCATTCCCACATATAGTAAATGTCATATCAACGATATAAGCGTCTCCATCACATATACCTGAGCATCCACAACGATCAAAAATATCTGAACATGTACTCTAACTCCATGACAATTGAGACCTGGGGTTTTTTTCTTAAAAGCTCGTAACTTGTAATACAAGTGGAAGTATCTTTTGACACCATTAATTAGATAAAGACTTTCGCGTGTGTTGCAAGTTACAAGCTTTCGAGAAATGGGCCCCTGGGCTTTATTTCTCAAAAGCTTGTAACTTGTAAGCAGAGAAAATAGTAAAAAAAAATCGGCATGTACTTTGTGAGAAAAAATATTTTTTCCTTTGCCATTATCTCCATGATTTCATGCATGTAGGTCAAAAAATGTTTCATGCATATTGTCTACAATAATTACAAAATGTTACCAATTACAAGCAAAAAAACATAAACAACCGTTTCCACATATAGTAAATGTCATATCAACGATATAAGCATCTCCATTACATATACCGGAGCACCCACAACGATCAAAAATATCTGAACATGTACTCTACCTCCATGACAATAGAGAACAGGGCCCCATTTCTCAAAAGCTTGTAACTTGTAATACAAGTGGAAGTCTCTTTTTGACATTATTAATTGGATAAAGACTTCCGCTTGTGTTACAAGCTTTCGAGAAATGGGCCCCTGGGCTTTATTTCTCAAAAGCTTGTAACTTGTAAGCAGAGAAAATAGTAAAAAAACGGTCTGTACTTAGTGAGAAAAAATATTTTTTCCTTTGCCATTATCTCCATGATTCCATGCATTTAGGTCAAAAAATGTTTCGTGTATATTATTATCGTCTACAATAAAAGAATTACAAAATGTTACCAACTACAAGCAAAACATAATTAACCGTTCCCACATAATAGTAAATGTCATGTCAACGATATAAGCGTCTCCATCACATATACCGGAGCACCCACAACGATCAAAAATATCTGAACAAGTACTCTAACTCTATGACAATAGAGAACAGAGCCCCATTTCTCAAAAGCTTGTAACTTGTAATACAAGTGGAAGTCTCTTTTTGAAACTATTAATTAGATAAAGACTTTCGCTTGTATTACAAGTTACAATTTTCGAGAAATGGGCCCCTGGGCTTTATTATTATACAAACCGAAGTCCTTATCTAACTTATGGCGTCAAAGAGAGACTTCCACTTGTATTACAAGTCACAAGCCTTCGCGTAACGGGCCCCTGGGTGCTTAGACAAGTTGCAAATCGCGAGCGCTTAATCGTTAATCGTAAAAGAAAGGCACCTAACCGTCTTTGTCGCACCAATTTGAAAGAGTGACAAAGGAGGAAAACTACGAAACGCTACTAAGCGTTGGCGATTGGCAACTTGCCTAAGCATCCTGGGGGGTTACCCTGACGTACTAATGCGATTCAGTTTAGGTTCAGGGAAAGGGACAGGTGATATACGACTAATTTAAAGCCTTGTCCCTTTCTCTCGACCTAAACTGAACCGCATTAGTACGTCATGGTAACCCTCCAGAATGCTTAGCCAAGTTGCCAATCGCTTGCGCTTAGTAGCGTATCGTAGTTTTCCCTCTCTGTCACTCTTTCAAGTCAGTGCGACAAAGACAGCTGCCGTTCGTTTACGATTGACGATTAAGCGTTAGCGATTGGCAACTCATCTAAGCACCCAGGGAGGTTCAGGGAAAGGGTGATACACGACTCCTATAGCCTAGTCCCTTTCTCTAGACTTAAACTGAATTTATTAGTACGTCATGGTAACCCTGCAGGACAGAAAAACTTGTAGGTGTTTCCCCATGTGGTGACGGGAGTAAGAATACATTTGTCACCACCCCAACTCAGAAGTTAGTAACGCAGTTAAACCGCAGTTGCGGGGCTCCATTAGTTACGGCTAACTCTTGCTTTATTATATTAAATGCTTCAAAACCTTCATATACTGGGAAATGGGGGTTGGTATCAAGTTTGTTTCTAGCTTAGTCGTTGGTTACCTCTTTGAGTTTATACTATATAAATATGCTACGAAAAAAATAATAAATAAATAATAATAAATGTCTTGGGACATCGTACACAAATCGACATAGTCCCACGGTAAGCTCAATTAAGGCTTGTGATGTGGGTACCAAGTGACGATATATATAATAAATATATACATATAGATACTTATGTACATAGACAGCTATGACCAAGGAACAAATAATTGTGTGATAAATAAATACACAAATAATGCCCTCGCCGGGATTCGAACCCGGAACCTCCAGCTTCGTAAGCAGGGTCACTACCAACTAGTCTACGGAGGCTGACAAAAAACATGGAAACATGAAATAAAACACGGAAGCCGCACGCCATACTAAATTGCCTTTCAAAAACGGTCCTGAATTTTAGTTCTCAATTGTCCTCTTCAACGCATCAGGGTAATGTATTTCAATGTTAACCTATAAAAACTTAAACCGCCATATAAAAATAGTTTTGATTGGTCCGTGAAAGTTTTGATTGGCTATATTCTATAAACGTTTGTCTAAGATGTTGCGCGGTGTTAAAAAAAGCGCTATGTCCTGCCCATCTTGGCACAATTGAACAATTATTTTTGGGGGCATTTTTGACCTGGCGTTAGACGTCCATGTTATATATGGTCGCAGTATATATGAGTTTTTAAGAGAATATTTAACCGACCGAAGAAAGGAGGAGGTTCTCAATTTGACTTTTTTTTGTATGTAACTGGATATCTCCGAGAATCATGAACCGATTTTGAAATATAGTTCTAATCACTGTGCAAGGCTAGCCAAAATGCCAATCTGCAATCGGATAAGTGACGTAACCATAATTAAATAATGTATGAAACTGTTCACGAGACTTTTAGTTCGAATCTGTCATTCTCATACATTAATTATTACTTATCGCTTATCGTATACGATTGCAGAATGGTTGGCTAGGTCTGTTGTTGTGACCCCGAGATGGTCCCCTTGACACCAAGTGGGGTCGGATGGAATCTTGGAGGGATTGGTCGAAGTAGGTTTTTTTATTTGATAATGATGTTACATAACGTAATTGCGAAATGAATTGGCCATAGTAAATTGCCTTTCCAAAACGGTCTTGAATTTTAGTTGACAAATGTCAGCCCCTCTTTAATGCATGACGTCAATGAATTTCAATGTCACCCTATTAAAACTTAAGCCGCCATTTAAAAATAGTTGTGATTGGTCCATCAAAGTTTTGATTGGCTATTTTTTATAAACATTTGTCAAATATGTTGCGCCAAAATATGCGCGGTGTTGAGAAAAGCGCTATGTCCTGCCCATCTTGGCACAATTGAACAATTGATTTTGGGGGCATTTTTGAGCTGGCGTTAGATGTCCATGTTATATATGGTCGCAGTGCGAAATTCACTTTACGCGTTTTTCTCTGGAACGCATTACTCGTGCAAAGCGAAAAAAATTACGGTGGCGTCAATTGTGTTGCGAAAGTTAGTCATACAAACTATGTGGTATTCTTTGTCCAACAACCTTCGGCAGTTATAAAAGGAGGCAAATGTTAAAGATATAGATTCGTATTGTCGATCACTCATAGCAAATTTTAATAACTTGCCCTTTTTTAGTGCCAAAAGTTGATTCATAAAATTTAACTTCGTAACACAAAAATGATGACGATAAAATGTTGTTTTTGTTAACCTTTTGGACACCAACGACTGATATATTGGCACCGCAGGATCAACGCCAAAGATCGATATAAAAGTCTTGGTCTACAGAGAAATATTACAGGGTACAAAATTATTTTTGGGTCCGTGAGGGCAGCTGCCAGATCCAGAGTAGCTACGCAAAAATGAAGATTTTAAATTAATGAAGATTGGCGTTTACAGATTTTGGAAAAAACATACAGGTCGTGAGAAAATTTTAATTTTTGGCCAACTTTTTTTTTTGATGCCAATCGATCCTGTTTCTGTTCAAGATCAAAAGTTTGTATAAACATTAAAAATGTTATTTTCCCTTACCGACCCATGAAGAATTACCACCCTGTATAGACCTATACGCATGTGGGTAAAATTCAATTTCAATTTTGACATTTTGTTGACGTGGCGTGTGAGTAACAGCTTTTGTATTTGACCTGGCGTCAAAAAGGTAAAAGCCTTAAATTATTTGGAAGTAGCTTAGACTTTGATTGATTTTACTTCGTTAGAACCACTTAAAAGCACTGGCTATAGATCATAGGTGACCAGGGATGGTAGCCTGGCTGAGACTGGGACGAGCTACTGACAGCGCGGCTTAAAACTTATCGTACGAGTAGCCGGTTCATGCAGGGTTGTCACTAGTTTTGTGGAATAAGCATATAGGTTGTTTGGGATAATGATGTAGGAATTTCTGGAGGTGGTAAAGGAGACTAATTGGAAGAGTTTGAACCTTATTTACCTAAGTCCAATATGCAACAGTTTTTTTTTTAAATCACGTTTTTCAAAATGTTTAGTTTTATACCAAAAATATACTTAAAAAGTTAAATTTAAAACAAAATATGCAATAATAGCATAGATTTTTTTATAATTAACATAAAAATTAGTTGAGTAATAAATAAAAAAAAAATTGAACTCCCACTGGCCACACACAACATTTTTTTAAATATTTTTTCTAGTTCATCATTACTGATTTCTAACAGTAAATTAAACTTAATCGGCCTGTGAAAAAAAAAGTAGTCGGGATATGAGTCTTCCTATTCGTGTAAAAACATGCTTGATTTTCTAGGTTTTGATTACAAAAAAAGTACAACAAAATAGCTATTAGTTTAAAAGTTATCGACGATCAATTGTTGAACGCCGTCACCAAACAAGATAAGTTTCTTGTAGTTAGTAAGCAAGTGTGAGTTCAATTTTTTTTTATAAAAAAAAAACTGTCACATATTGGACTAAGGTAAATAGGGTTCAAATTCTTCCAATTAGTCTCCTTTACCACCTCCAGAAATTCCTACATCGTTATCCCAAACACCCAACATGTATATTTTGTACAGTCGCCATCGGATATATCGTATCGTCAGGAGCGTTCAACAATAATATCTCAACACGCCTTTATTGCCATTATGGTAGAGGCATGTTCATGAACCTATAATTGAATGAATAAACAAATGAATAGAAAACATGAATAAGATTTTCTTACAAGTGTGACCAAAATGTACAAGGTTTGTTCTTTTTGAAAATCACGTTTGACGTGGGGTTTTTCTTTGGTATATGACATCTAATAATACATATTTATGGCGAGCACCTACTTAAAAAATTTTCTGAAACATGTTAAATAATTTTATTTGTTTCAGAAAAACGTATATTTAAATCTAATCTGGCAAACGGGCAACCCTAGCAAACTTTGTCGCTATCTCCAAATTTCACATTCTTTGCTCAGCATCAATTTGAAAAGTGGAGCGGACAACATTGTGATGTGAATCTACTCAGAGTTTTGGATCTAAATACCGAAATTAAATTAGTTTCAACCTAAGTTTAAAAAATAAAGGAGTTTACAGTCTACATAATATTTATACTTGTATTGAATGTAACGTAACGCAACTGTCAAGAAATTAAATATTACATATCTCATGCGTATGGATGATAGCATGTAGGAGCGCGTCGGTACAGGCGGTATTTCAAAGAATGAACCAAGTCACTTGATCTTGGTGATATTAATTATGAAAACACAAGTTTAATGTTAACAAATCTTTTATTTAAAAACTACTACAATACTTGTGTCCGATTTTGAATATCTAGGGAAGGACTTGTAGACATAAATTACTTACGTTTCTTTTTATTTTTGTCTTTTTCCAATTTTAATTTTTTTCTAGTTTACCTTAGGAGGAAAATAAACTGAAACATTCCATACATTTAACTTTCCAATTACCTAGTTACTGCTTTACAAAATATAATATGAGAAAATGGTAAAAAAGGTAATAAGGAATACAATTTTGAGGTATAATGCTAACATAAAAATTCTGAGATGGAAAAACAAAATTTATGAAAAAAATTAAAAATGTAATTTTTGAAAACACAGTCTAAAATGTGCATTCGCTTTCGCGGATTTACCATCAGACATTGTTTATTTACCACTTATACCATAAAAATAAAAAAATAACGTCGATTCTGAAGCACTCAGATTTTTTGCGCGCCTTGGTCAAACAGCCACTCGAAACATCTCAGAAACTGGCCCTAGAATGCCTTATACGTAGATTTTCAGCTGTAGACTAAACGGCAGCACGCCACCGATTATCGTAAAAGTCGAGCTCGTCAAAATTTCTCTGCGGATGAGAGTAGTCGCATTCCATTTCCATCGGACAGAGTTGTTATTGCTCGTACGGAACGTTGAAGAGCATTTGTCTATAGTTAGACCAACGAAAGATGTGCTTTTACAGAGCATTTCGCCACTGACACCCTGAGATACCCCATTGTATTTTTAAGTCATGTTATCTACGGAGCAACTTTTATTATGGTACCAACCACAAAATAACAAAAAAATACTGTGTCATATAATTTGGCTGTGTGATTTTCACAATTTCTATGGGAGATGGCAATAAAAATACATTTGTAACCACCCCGACTCTTCCCATGGGTGTTGTTAACTAGAGTAGAACTAAGGGATTGAAGTGTCGCTGAACATTCATTTATCAAAGATCGATGACGGCACCAGAGTCATCATAACGGACGCACTACTGCAACTGCCAACCCGCTTGCCCAGCGTGGCTATTAGGGGCATTACCTCCTAAAGGCCCGGCCACGACATTGGTCTAAGGCGACCAGCGGCAAGCGAATCCATGAGTTGGAGCGAGATGGCGATATGGGTACTCCCTCTCGCACGAATGGTTTTCCGCTATGCCGGTCGCCTTAGACCAATGTCGTGGCCGCAGCATAATGCGTCCATATGCATAAGGAGAGGCCTACGTCCAGCAGTGGACTATAGGTAATAGGGTGATGGCGTGATGTGATAAGGGAGACTTTTGTGATTTCGGGGATGCTCCCATGATAAAAGATGCCCAGTATAACTTACACGTAATAATATGGGGTGTCATAGGTTTCCAGGATGAAATGGAAAACCATGGAAGAGGTAAATGTTCAGCAGTGCAGTGAAAAGAAGAAGAAGAGGTTTTCAGTCACTGGTGAAACAATACTTGTATATGGACCACGTCTTACGATCTCTAAAGCGTTTGACCACGTAGATCATATTATGATTACAGAGTTAAGTCATTATAGTACAGGGGGTAATGCCTTGAATTTGTTGATATCCTACTCCATTAATATAGAACAGCGTATAACATTTATCAAAAACTGCACTAAGGATGAAAAACCTCAAAAAGAAGTAAATTAGGAAATTCGATGAGTCTCGAAAAAAACGAAGCCAAAATACTCGTGAACAACGATTTCCTTCATAATATTTAGAATTATACGTAATATTTTCTCTGAAGAACCTAACTCATCCATTTTGTGAGTTAAACTCTCGCTAAGTGGTCGCAACTCTTGGACAGTTGGCTTAACTGGGCTCTATCTTGCAGTGCACGGGCGTGACATCCTTGCAAATTTTGCAATGCGATTCCTATGAATTCTACTTTTTGTCTTGGATAGCGGCGCCTTTTCTGAATAAAACAATATCCGCAAATACGATATTTTGCATCACAGATATTAGTAGGGAATCGTCGTTTACGGGTATGTCGGATATATTTTTAAAAGAGATTATTTAAATATTAGATGTCATATACCAAAGAAAAACGACCAAGATCACCTATGTTCGAGGTGGGGATCGAACCCACGTACTCAGCTTTCGTGGCTGATGCCTGTACCCCTCGGCAACTCGGTCTTAGCAACCACCGGTCAAATTTCTCGGGTATATGCAATCTCTTACAAGGCTAGGCGCCTTTGACCAGTCTCTAAGGGCAAGCTATACTGCACCTCCTATTAGAATACTTTACAGTTTTCTAGAATAGCTAGAGAGTGCCGAGGGGTACAGGCATCAGCCGCGAAAGCTGAGTACGTGGGTTTGATCCCCACCTCGGACATAGGTGATCTTGGTCGTTTTTCTTTGGTATATGACATCTAATATTTAAAATTTATATAGTATACTACTGGAGAAAAATTAAAAGTACAAATCAAAATATTTAGTTAATAAATAATTTGATTTGTGTTTTCGCAATACGTTCAAGAGATTATTTATTTATCCATAAGAATATCAAGAGAACAAAATAAATGTACCTACTTAGTTCTTTCTTTTTTAATCTATTTGACAGTCGTCAGAAAATTATTTCGATATTTTAGCGCCGTTTTCTATTTCGTGTCCAATTTTTAGTTTCTGACAGTTCATGAATAAATATTTACTTGAAATAATATGTTTAATATTACTGGATTAATAATGACATTGATTGCGTCAACATTTTTCTAAAGGGACTCTACGTGTTGGATCTGTATCCCCACGCAAGCTTACCAAAATACCGGGATATTATATAGGCCGGCAATAAAAGCGAGATACAAACATTAATAGCTATGTAATAACTGTAATGTTATTCTATTTTATAAACAAAACTCAGATATTACTGGTTAAGCACTTGAAATTTAATAAAAGATACTGTAGAATAATACTGATACTGTAAGATACTGTAGGATAATTAAAATGTTCAATCTAGTCCACATTGTAAGTCCGATAAAAATCTTGAAAATATATTTTTCAGCATTTTCTTCCAACGATTTCAGAATTTTCCGTCACATGCATATTCGTTTTTTGCCATAAAATCTCGGCAAGGAGATCATAGGAGCATTCCATGGGCTGTCCCGTACAAACGCGTGTATATTCCTATAATTGGAGTTTTCTCCTGAGTTATTAGTTATTACATGTATTTTTGAACAATTTTTGACTCCTCTGGTCAAGAAAGAGAACTTCGATAAACTCACAATTTTGAGAAAAACCGTGTTCGTACGGGACAATGGTTGACTTTTTCGTAGAATGCATCATAATATAATAATATGAGATATAAACTGATAGTAGAGTATTTTATTGCAACAATGACTGAGAAAGAATAGGTATCTACTAGACTACTTCACATAGGTAAGCAACCTAGTAATAACTTACAAGTGTTATCAGTAACGATCAATTTTCCAGATTACTCGTAGCCATTACATGAATAGGTTCCACTCAACAGCGGTAGTATTTAACACACAATGCACATAAACACACACATTTGTGTGTTATTGGCTGTGTGTTGTGTGTGTAGTGCCAAAGTGTTCACTCGTTGCAAGCTGGCGGCTGAGTTGATGAGGCAGAAACGGATTGAGAAAACTTTTCTTGGAAATTGTAAGTTTATTTCGACTCTTGCACACTCAACCCATTGGAATCTTAGACCACTCTAGAACCATACCTTACTAACAAGAAGTAAGACATTTCTTGCTATCTAACGTTATAATATAAATCGTCACTATGACATGACATTTATGTCCTGACTGATTAGTAATCGTCAATCTTCAATCTGTACATTTTGAATTACTTTCGTCAATCATCAATCCTCAATCCGGATTGGTCGGTCAATCGTCAATTGTCAATTCGAATTAATTTTTTATCAACACTGGTCTTGAGTGGCCTAGGGCTCAAATTAGTTTAATCGTCACTATGACATGACATGACATGTATGTCCTGACTGATTAGTAATCGTCAATCTTCAATCTCTATATTTTGAATTACTTTAGTCAATCATAAATCCGGATTGGTCGGCCAATCCTCTAGCTCGCCTAGGTCTCCATTATCAAGTACTGCGTCCTTCCGCGAAAAACGAAATTCGTAAATTTCGATGATTTGCCTCTCTCACTCTAATGACGCCTTCGTTTGAGTGACAGATAAAAATCCTCGAAATTTACGAATTTCGATTTTCGCAGTAGTAGGCCTGAGTCGTGAGTTTAAACGTTTGATTAAACTTATAAGTGTATGTCTCACGATAGCTTAAATTCAATTATTGTTTATATAATAGTGTCTGCAGATTAGTAAAATCGATGCGCAAATCGGTAGCAATTACACGAGTACCTACTGATATTAGTAATTAATCTAAACAAACTTTATCATTAAGACTTTGCACTGATAACAATACGTACTGCTATAACTAACGGAATGGTACTTAAAATTATTTTATAAGCTGATAACCGTTCGAAATTATGTAGTAAGCCAGGTACCTAGGTACTGCTATTTAACTCTTGTAAGTTATTTACCAGTTCTTTTTGTTTTGGCCAATAACAAAAATTCGTAGAAAATGAAAAGATACTGGAGTAGTACTAATGGTTACGAGAAAAATTGTATAGACAAAATAACAGGTTTATTAAAGAGTGATAGGCCCATTCGTCGTTTAGTTAGGGCCTTTAATTTAGTATCGTATTGTGATTATCAAAAAAATAGACGGCTTTTTGTTACGAAGGATTGATCTTCATAAAAAAAAAAATTGATACAGAAATATTTTTTTCTCCACCATTTCCTAATTTGAATACGATACACTTTGCATGGACATCAATGAATCATCGCCATTTTTGTTACACTCTCAAATAGCAGTTAATTTTATTTTTACTGAGTTTTACTATAAAAGTACCTAATATTATGTATGTTACAAAGTACTTACCTTTTCAACAATGAATCCGCCGGTCCGCACCTAATTATTATACAACGCATGACATTGACATTTAAACTTCGAACGCGTAACGGCTGCAAAAAAGTTTGCCTCTAACCGCAACTTGTTGCTATTTCATTTTGAGCCTTGTATTTATTGGCAGAGAGTCCATAATAATTTTCATGTTTTTTATCAATCGTGTTACTTTGGTTGTAGCATGTACTCCGATTTTCATCTTTATTTGTTTATAATCTGCCAGTATCAGTCCAAGCAATGAGGATATCACACGTTTTATATTTTATAGTGTTTTGTGCCAGCGTGCGAGCAAAGAGGTTTGACACGAGATGTAAACTTGTACGTGAATTGATTAGAGTGGGAATCCCGAACGATCTTTTCCTTGGACAATGTGAGTTGCATTATTTATTATAAGGAAAATCTCAGTCAAGATGAGAGGCAATTGTAAACTAATCAAGTATCGGAATAAAGAGATATTGCAAATTTGATTTCATCATCATCATCATCAGCCTATGATAGTCCACTGCTGGACGTAGGCCTCTCCTATTAACTATGCGCATAGACGCATTAGGAGGTAAATGCCCATAATCGCCACGCTGGGCAAGCGGATTGGCGATCGCAGTAATGTGTCCACTATGATGACGCTGCTGCCCATCAACAATCTTTTGTTAAATAATGGTAAGTGACACTTCAATCCCTTAGTCGACTCTTACGACACCCGCAGGAGGAGTTGGGGTGGTGACAAATGTATTCTTACTGCCGTCACCACACGGCTATTACGACACCCGCAGGAGGAGTTGGGGTGGTGACAAATGTATTCTTACTGCCGTCACCACACGGCTAAAATTTGATTTAACTATAAATAAATAATAAATATCTTGGGAAATCTTACACAAATCAACCTAGTCCCACGGTAAGCTCAATTAAGGCTTGTGATGTGAGTACCAGGCGACGATATATATAATAGATAGATACATATAGATTTTTAAATACATAGACAGCCATGACCAAGGAACAAATATTTGTGATAAATAATTACACAAATAATGCCCTCGCCGGGATTCGAACCCGGAACCTCCAGCTTCGTAGGCAGGGTCACTACCAACTAGTCTACGGAGGCTGATGATTATAATAATATATAAGTAGGTACCTAATATATACTATTAGATTTATAATAATATATAGGTATGGGCATCAGCGTGATTTAATTTTAAACTTAGTAATTTTAAACGCTCGGTTTTGTGCGTTACTCGCATTGGGTTTGTTACGTCTGCGTTAAGGTTGAAAATTACTTAAAATGTCAATCCCATGTGACGCTGCGTGTAGGGAAGGGTCCCGGATCTGAATTTATATGGCAAGAACCGGGAATTCCCGGTTCCGGTACCGTACTTGTAAGGAAATCCAGTACGGTAACTGGCTATGAGCTTTGCTGCAAACAGATAAACGGACAGACTGATAAACGGATATGACAAAACTAGAAGGGTTTTTTAGTTTAGTATGAAACTCTAAAAGGTACAGCTGTGATGAACGAATCAGTTGTCATTTAAACAGACTACGTACGAATTAGTAGTTAAATATCAAGAAAAGTTAATATTATCTACAGCAGCGGCAGCGTTCGGGAAGCTGCGAGAAATCATTTTGTCCAATATTCTGCAGTGTTTGAAGACGAAAGTCTTTGATCAGCGTGTGTTGCCAGTGATGACATACGGTACTGAAACGTGGCCGCTTACAATGGGCCTCATGAGAAGTCTCAAATGAAAGTCACCCAAAGGGCAATGGAGAGGGCTATGCTAGGAGCATCCCTGCGAGATCGGATTAGAAATGAGACCATCCGCAGCAGAAACAAAATAACCGATGTAGCTCTCCAAATCGCTAAACTGAAGTGGCAGTGGGCGGGGCACATTGCGCTCAGAACCGATGGCCGTTGGGGCGGAAAGGTTCTCGAGTGGCGGCCACGTACCGGAAGGCGCAGGTAGGCAAGGCGTGGGTAGGCCCCCACAAAGTGGACTGATGACCTGGTGGAGGTCGCAGGAGTCCGCTAGATGCGGCAATCTTTGGGGGAGGCCTATGTTCAGCAGTGGACGTCTTTCGGCTGATAAGA
This sequence comes from Thaumatotibia leucotreta, assembly GCA_025490895.1. NCBI lineage: Eukaryota > Metazoa > Arthropoda > Insecta > Lepidoptera > Tortricidae > Thaumatotibia > Thaumatotibia leucotreta. The sequence continues at coordinate 45,655 of JALPQI010003995.1, forward strand.
TGCTAATAAAATATTATGATTGTTCTCCCAGAAGGAGTTTTGGTAGGGCTTAGTGTTATATACTGTCGTATAGAGGGCGCTCCGGTGACCTAGGGAAAAATCTGATATTTCAGGATTTGCTCCCTGGTCAAAAAATGTTCAACGGCCTGGCCCAACGGTGAAAGTTAGACGGGGGGTGCTCGACCAAATGTCATAGGGAACTGCTGACAGTTTTTAAACCGCAAAAATTTTTCAAAAAAAAAAACTCAAATTCACTCAAATTTCAAAATGGTCCTTCGAGCCTGATTTTTTCATGGGAGGATCACTGAGGGTCCTAGATTAGAAAAAAAGTTTTTTTGTCCGCCTCGAATCCAGGATGGCCGCCGTAGGGCCCGTCAAAGTTTGTATGGGAACGGGGGGAAATAGGTGGGGGGTGCTCGACCAAATGTCATAGAGGACCCCGAGAGCTACAATGAGAGAGAGCCCCGTGGGCAAAAATTTTTTGCAAAAAAAAATTTTGTATGGATTTTTCGAAATAATGGTCCGATCGCGCAGAAATTTGGCATGCGGGCATTATTTGGGCCCAGGAGTGATAATCTGAAAAAAAATTTGGAAAAAATCCAAGATGGCGGCGCCCCCCAAACAAAAAGTCAAAATCCCAAGTAAGTTAAGCGAGCCCGAAGGGCGAGCTTCAGGCCGGGAGGCCGAAGGCCGACCCCGCGGAGGACCGAAGGCCCGGAGCTTCACTCCCGGAGCCCAAGGGGGTCCCGAACACCAGTAATTTTGGGCGAGGCCGAAGGCCTCGCTGCAGGAGGGCCGAAACATTACCAGAACCAATATAAATCTATGTTAAGCGAGCCCGAAGGGCGAGCTCCAGGGTGGGAGGCCGAAGGCCAACCTTGCGGAGGGCCGAAGGCCCGGAGCTTCGACCCGAGTGCCCAAGAGCGTCACCCCCAAGTAATTTAAAGCGAGGCCGAAGGCCGAGCTCCGAGTAAATCGAGCTACCAAGCGTTCAACATCCCCAGTATCTTAATAAGCCGAGCCTGAGGGCCGAAAGCCCGATGGCGAGGCGTCAAGCCCGCGAAGGCCGAAGGCCGAGCTCCGCGTAGGGCCGAAGGCCCGGAGCGTCACGATCGAGGTGCTCTCCGCGCGAGCCCGAGGGCCGAAGGCCCGACGGGCGAGCCCACGCGGTGAAATTGCCCTTCCTAACTGCCTTAATAAGCGAACCAGAGGGCCGCAGGCCCGACGGTTCGCTTCGAATCCCAGGGAAGGCCGCAAGCCGAGCTCCGCGTAGGGCCGAAGGCCCGAAGCGTCCAACACAGGCGCACCAGCTCGCGAGGCCGAAGGCCGAGCTGCCAGAGTCCAGTGCTCCCATGTTACTCAATGAAAAAGCGTAACATGAAAACGAATCGGAGGGCCGCAGGCCCGACGATTCGTTTCGACAATCCGCAAAGGCCGAAGGCCGAGCTCCACGTAGGGCCGAAGGCCCGAAGCGTCCTTCAGAGGTGTGACAGCTCGCGAGGCCGAAGGCCGAGCTGCAGGAGTCCAGCTCACAAGCCCTATTACTGCGACAAAAGTTAAAATTAATACAAAAACAATAATAAAATAATAAAAGAAAAAATATAAATAAAATAAATCTCGAGTCCTTCACTCCTCCAGGCGACAAAAAGAGAGGCCCGCGAGGCCCTTGGGCCTCGCGCACAGAGCAAAAAACTAGTTATCGTTTATATAGACGTGAATTGCTGGATTTCATAAATAAAATAGGTACGCCCTTTTAAAATTAAAATAGTCTAATAGTTTTTGTTGGTCATTCAAGCGTTGGTACTAAAGAGAACACACGTAGCGGTTGATGATTCACAACAAGCTTATTGATTTTTTTTAAATATTTGTTTTGAATATTTCAAAAGAAAGACTAAGAGTAGTAAAGTATTTTATTGGGTAATGGCAAATTAAAGAGTTTTAATAATTATTACATCAGAGTTCCCGTCACACACATTTAAATGCTAGACGCACGATTAAAGACAAAAATAGAAATTTAACCTACATTAGCATACAAAGCAAAAACTTAACATAAAATATACCTATTATATGGCACGCCTCTACCACCGTCGAAGTGAAGGTATATTGGAGCGAGCGCGATGGCTTGCTTTCCGTTGTCTTGTTTTTTCCGTATCGACAAAAACCTAACGTTACCGATACTTGCTAAGTCATGGTACGGCTGCTGGTGCCTCTCTGTTGCACTTGCGAATTTGTACGTAATTGTGACAAGGAGGCAACAGGTAGTTCACAGTTGGGCTTCTGTTTTTTTTTTAATTAAGACAAATCCCAGTCAAAGCGAGTTTTCAATGAGTTATCAAATATATGGCAGTTTTAGAATTATAGTGACCTTCTCCAAAATTTGCGAATTTGGAATTTTGAACTTTTAGGTGTTTTAAATTAAGTTTAAATTAAGATTGTTCAAACTGCCGGCGAGTAAATTTCCTAAGAAAATTCACTCGCCTACGAAGAAAAACTCGTCGATTGCTACTCGCTGCTCGTCGTTCGCCGTATGATTCTCGAGTCTAACAGTGACAGATACATTTATGGTTGATTGCTGATTGTTCAAACTGCCGGCGAGTTTTCCTAAGAAAATTCACTCGCCAATTAATAAAAACTCGTCGATTGCTACTCGCTGCTCGCCGTTTTCCATATGAATGTCATGTCAGTAACAGTTCAAACTGCTGGCGAGCAAATTTCCTAAGAGAATTCACTCGCCTGCGAAGAAAATCTTGCCGATCGCTACTCGCTGCTCACCATTCGCCGTATGATTCTCGAATCTGTAACAGTTACAGATACATTTATGGTTGATTGCTGATTGTTCAAACTGCAGGCGAGAAAATTTCCTAAGAAAATTAACTCGCCTACGAAGAAAATCTCACCAATCGCTACTCGCTGCTTACCGTTCGCCGGATAAATTTATGGTTGATTACTGATTGTTCAAACTGCTGGCCGAGTTTTCCTAAGAGAATTCACTCGCCCGCGAAGAAATGACTCGCCGATTGCTACGCGCTGCTCGCCGTTCGCCGTATGAATCTCGTGTCAATAACCGTGTCAGATACATTTATGATCGATTACTGATTGTTCAAACAACCAGAGAGTAATTTTTTTTAGAAAATTCACCCACCTACGAATAAAAACTCTTCGATCGCTACTCGCTGTTCGTCGTTCGGCGTATGAATCTCGTGTCAATAACCGTGTCAGATACATTTATTTACACAGTACAGATACAGATTGCTGTCTGTTCAAACTGCCAGCGAGTTTTTCTAAGAGAATTCACTCACCTGTGAAGAAATACTCGCTGATCGCTACTCGTTGTGTTCATGGGACCAGCGGCCCTAGTGGGATCCACAAACGGAGATATTTCTCCGTCACTCTAATGACGCCTTCGTTGGTGTAACAGAGACAATTTCCCGAAAACAAACTTCGGTGTTCCTGGTAGCAGGTCAGAACCTAACGTCGCGCTCAATACGTCAGGAAGATAATTTATGTCAATATACGCAGGTTGTAGTCAGTTTAAATTATCATTGGAAATCGTTAAGGTTTAAATCGATACACGGTTCTGTGTGTTTTCATATCTTCGTTTAACAATGGTTTTTCCTTGAATTATACACGGATCTTCCCACGAAGTATATATTATACGTACCTAATCGTTTTGTAGCGCGATAATGACAGTATTTGTACTGTAGTACTTAAACATCAGGTGAAAAGCTGTTTTCAACCAATAAATTTATTATATAAAATTTTATTAAACAAAACCATTGCAAGTATATTCTAAATGAATTCATTCCGTGACCGTAGTGAATATCTTGTCAAGGGCATAAATATGTATACACCTTTTTCGTCCACAGTATAAGGTCTGTAGGTTTTGGTGTTCACTTTACAAACTGTAAGCCATGTTATGATATAAAACGCCGATCAAGTTAACCCTTGACTACCTACGTCCTGTTTGTATCACACAACCACCTACGTGCGGTCATGGAGACCGCTTCCTCTTATGGGACCTGATTTATTTACTTTGGCGTGACTGAAGGGGGTTTAAATATATTAAATACACTATAAATTGTTTTAGGCATTTATTAACCAACAAAAATACATAAATAATCAACATTTTGTATTTTAAACTGAACATATTTATTAACTTGTTTTATTTTCGATTACAAAACTTAGTATCCTTCAGGATATAGGTCACAAACCAAAAGAACATTATATAAAGCTTTTCATTATAAGCAATTAAAACAGAACAATCTAAAATGCTATTAAACTATCTAATTTGGTTACAAATAAGTTATTTTTGTAAAATTACATGCTTTTAAAATAACAATTTTTGTCTGCCGTCGACACACAATTTGTTCGAACATTCAAATTCAAAGTAATTTTCAAGTCCCGCGGAAGACGCTGATTTTTTGCACGACGCTCTAAATAGGGTCTCATTAAGTTATCGTCCAGTTTCTTCATAAAATTTAACCTTTTTTTCAAAACTGTGTCAAATTGTAGTAACAATTATTATGAAATTTAAATAACATAACCACCTACGTGCGGTCCCTGAGACACTAAAATATAACCGTAACCACCTACATGCGGTCTTAGTAAGACCGCCGATGCTACTTTATTACTCACCAAATCCAAATGAGTGCACGTCTGAACGAGTCGACAGCATGGCCAGCACTGCGGAGGGGCTGGGCAAAGGTACAAGATCACAGAGGCGTGAGCGATGTACTTGCGTTCAGTTATTGTCAATTTTGAATAATCCAGTGTGAGACCGCACGTAGGTGGTTAAGGATTAAAATCTCATTTAGGGCTTATATGATATAAGCCCTAAATGAGATACTTTCGAGCCTATGGTGTATATTATATATTATACCGTTCGTCAGTAGACTCCAAAATAAGTGTAAACAAACCTAAAAACTCGCATTACTTCATAATCACAGAATCTTTGTTTTTATCACCAATTTAAAACCTTAAGGGCATTTTCACTCTTTGGGACACCCGATTAGCGTAAAATTAAAAAAACTTTAATTGCGGTCAGCTTTATAACGACAGCTAAGTACATTATCTTTAGGAATTTTAATTTGATCGGCTTTTTATATCATAACATGGCTTACAGTTTGTAAAGTGAACACCAAAACCGAGTTATTTTCGAAACACAAAGCTGACTAAAATTAAGGTTTTTTAACTTCACGTTAATTTGGTGACCCAAAAAGTGAAAATGCCCTTAAACCTTGAGTTCACACATACATTTTTAATTAAAATTATTGATATTTAGTATTAACGTAAAACATCTGCCAACGTGTTTCACGATATGTGTTAAAGACGTCAGATACTATAGAAAGTCAGCTATATTTTATTTTATTTACGATTGGTATACCTATATCTACCGGGTCAGATAAGTTTATGGCAGTATGTCTCCTTAGACATAGTGCCATAAACTTATCTGACCTTATTAGTGTCTTCACTGGTCTCACCGCGAGCTACTAAGCTATGAACTATCTATCGGTTATAAACACGAACAAAAGATACGCACTCTCGTGTAAATAAAAAAGACACGGCGATACTCGCCCGGCGGTGATAGCTGATAGCTGGGCGAGTGTCGTCGTGTCTCTTTTATTTACACGGGAGTGCGTATCTTTTGTTCGTGTTTATAGCCGATAGTTCATAGCTTAGTAGCTCGCGGTGAGATCAGTGCCTAAACCTGACGTTTTATTGACAGGGGTCTGCCTTATCGAGAAAGTGAGCAACAGAGATACAAGGACCTTCGTCGTGACACCGAGTGGGAAAAAGTACTATGGACTTTATCAGGTAAGTTTATACCTACTGTAAGCCTAGCGTTTAACCCCATTATTCATAAACTTTAAACGCGAGAAAGTAGATATATATATTGACACATCATGTTATCAATTCAAAACAAAGCCTCGGCAAAGAGTACGATTTTGTACCGTTTGGCGTAGAAACTTTAGGTTCATGGGGCCCCAGCGCACGCAAATTGTTTGCTGAGATCGCGAAACGTCTGGTTGACGTAACTAAAGACCGAAGAGCTGAATATAAATTGTAGTTTGAAAAAAAAACATATATTTGAACAAACTTAAAGCCATAAATTATTACACGTATTGCTTACTTTTTCGCTAAGTGTCCATATTTGTTTTTTTTTCTAGTTACTTTTCTTCATTTGCAAACGTAATATACTTTTGTCTAAATTCACCATTTTGAAGCACAACTTTGATAGTGTACGTACCAACAATTCTGCCGTCATAAGCTAAAAGGCCGTCTTTTGACATTTTGGCAAAATTGACTTTTTGAGATATTCGTAATGTCCAGATTAAGCCGCATCGACCTATCTGGTCCATTTTCTTCTAGAAGGCTTAGTTCTCGAGATAAGTTAGTTAAAAAAGCCGTATATACATCAATTTTGCAAGAGTTCCTAATCTAAAAGGCGACTTTTGTCCTATTCAAAGCTAAGAGGACGTATATGCTAGCTATACGTCTTTTTAACCTTTAACAAGAACCTAGTATTATACACAGTGTCTAGTCTAAAAGAACGTATAAGACAAATACAAAGCAAAAGAGACGTATAACCTTCAATACGTTCTTTTAGGATAGTATCGGTACCACAACATTGGATCTGACTCTAGTCTAAAACATCGTATAACGTTTTATTTGGATAAAAATGTCGTATACGTAATTTTACCTTAGCATCAATTTACTACTTTTCTTTCACGGCACTAATCTATAAATACGTATTACTGTTATACGTTCTTTTTAGTCTGTACAGAGTTCGTAATTATTCGATGTATACATGTGAAATGGCCGTGATTGTCACAAACTAGTTAATAAAGCCGTATATTAGAACTAGTCAATGAAGACGTAATTGGAGTGAGAAAGACAGATGCCCGAAATTTGTGAATTCCGAAGTTCGCAGTAGGTATACAGGTTGTGACGGTCCCTACGAGAGCTATGGCGGCTTATCGCGCGCTAAGTAGTCGTTAATATTATGTTCCTTATAATACATCATATTTATATTGATGTTAGGTTCTTTATAATATGCCGTATATTATGGCTGCGAAGTATGAAGTATAAGTAAGTAGTATAGTTTCCTCCGTCCTTTAGATATATAAATCGTATGTATTCGTTTATTGTATTAATATATAAGTAGTAATATGTAATTATATTGTAGGTTTAGCTTTATTTTGTATACATTACTTATTAGGATCTTTTTTTTTTTTTAATAACAGTTGTTTCTATAAAGTAATCATTTCCTGCACCAACTTAAATGTCTCTGTTTGGCCCTATGGTTGACTGGTAGAGAATGCCATTTGGCATTAAGTCCGCCATTTGTACAGCATTGTTTGTTTTGTGCAATAAAGTTTAAATAAATAAATAAATAAATATAAGACGAGTCTAGATGAAGAGGCCGTTGGTGGATTTTAGGCCCGCAAAGTCCCGATCTCCCGATTTTATACCGTATAAATTGTGGTACAGAGTACAAACTTCATATATCATTCAGCCCTTTCAAAATATATATTCACACGAGTTGCAATGCAACAATGCAAAGTCTTGTTGTTTGGTGCACTATGATATTACATTTTTTTATCTTGTAATTTTTATAGTTAGTTACGCAGTTACACAGGGTAAGGAATATGTGACAATGTTTAACTATGAAGCATGGTTTTGGGGATACAGCTCTATTATTTTGTTGTTTTTTGCTTACATTTTTTTTCATGGCTTGGTTGAGAAAGTCTTATTTTATTTATTTATTTTACCTGCTCTTTACTTAATATCCTCGTTTTGAAGTTATATTTAAGAAGTGAAAGATTTTATCAATCATTGTATTACAATCATTTCTGTGAGTAACTCTTTAATCCCAAAACTTTATGACAAATTTTTCATTTTGGTAGCCAATATTGAATTATTCACAAAGTTAATATGTTAAAGAAATTTAAGTTATTTTTGATGTTTTACTAAATGAGAAATCTCACTATGTCATACCGTTAAGCTTTAAACGTACTGTGACAAATGCTAACTTGATTGCCTTTCGTACTAATACCTAAATAGGGTTCTAGTTTAAGTAGGTATCTATCTAAAACATATTATACCTGTATAATACCAATCATGGTTGTCACAGATAATTATGTTAAGGAATTTAATGTTTTTGTTAATATTCTACTCAAATAATGTAGGTAACTATTCGAACCAAAGACAATTAAAGTAGCATACATTGTAAAAATGTTTATACTTGAGGATAACACAAACGTGATTCCTTATTTAGTAAAACATAAAAAAGCTTGAACATCTTACGAGTAACACAAGTTATAATTATTAAAAAAAAACCTAACGATTTTAAATAAAATTATTAATTTAAAACATAAGTCTGAGAATATTTTTTATATTTGTTTTGTATACAGTTTTTATCCCTGATTAAAAATGTGTCTTTTGTTTCAAATATTTGTTAGCCTTTGTAACCTACTTGGTAGCGACCCTGCTTACGAAGCTGGAGGTTCCGGGTTGAAATCCCGGCGTTGGCATTATTTGTGTATTTATTTATCACAAATCTTTATTTCTTGGTCGTGTGGTACATATATTTAAGTATTACATTTATATTAGCTTTAATCTTTATGTATCTACTATTATGTATATTGCCGCAATTCAAAATCCTTAATTGAGCTTATCGTGGGACTATGTCGATTTGTGTAAGATTTTCCACGATATTTGTTTATTACTGAATAAACAAATATCGATATACTGAATAAACGTACTTATATTCATTTAACAGCTAAAACACTAATCTATAAAGCAGTATATTACATGCCATTGGTATTTATACGTACTTTAAGATTAGCACACGTAACGAAAATTTAAAATAAGTATTAATCTTGCTTAAATGCTAACTAAAAAGTACGTATAAGTGCTATATGTCGTTTTACCTTAAGACTTTTAATAAAAAAATATATTGTTGCTAAGCTAAAAAAACGTATGTGACTTTATACGGCTTTTTTGATTAGTAACCATACGTTAACAGGGAAATCCTAAGTTAGAATGCCGTATACCGTGTTTTTACTGCTTTTTAGGTTAGTACAACCTACAGCTTTTTAAGCGTAAAACTAAGCTAAAAGTATTTTTGTTAAATAAAAAAAAAACTAATGTAATAAAGTACATACAAAAACTGTTTTTCGTACGTTCATATATGTAGCTCCCATATACAAAAGAAAAAAGTGGAAAAAGTCGTTTAATTTCATAGAAATTACAAAAACAAGGTTTTTCGCGATTATCTCGAAAGTAACTTTTGTCAAAAGACGGCCTTTTAGCTTATGACGGCAGAATTATAGGTTTTTTTTTTTAATGTGTATATTTATATTACGTCGGCCTCCGTAGCCTAGTTGGTAGTGACCCTGCCTACGAAGCTGGAGGTTCCGGGTTCGAATCCCGGCGAGGGCATTCTTTGTGTATTTATTTATCACAAATGTTTGTTCCTTGGTCATGGCTGTCTATGTATTTAAGTATCTATATGTATCTATCTATTATATATATCGTCGCCTGGTACCCACATCACAAGCCTTAATTGAGCTTACCGTGGGACTAGGTCGATTTGTGTAAGATGTCCCAAGATATTTATTTATTTATTTATTTATTATTTATATATATAAATCACTGTATAACGTAAGCATGTCGCGTTTTCCTGTTATTGGGTGAATACTCAAGCAAGCAAAAGTTGTAGACTCTGTTTATATGTAAGTCTTTAGTATTACACCTGTTGGCAAACCTTAATAAAAAAAAATGCCTCTTAACTTAGCTTGCCCCTTTCGCTCTCATTGGCATATTGATAAGACCGAAAGGGACAAACAAAACTTAGCGGTTTGCTAAGTTAGATGACGTTTAAGGGGGTAAGCCGATAAGTATTTATCAGATGTAATACAAAAGAATAAATTTCGAAGTTTACCAACGCAGGTGGGTTTTGATCCCACGTCCTTAGTTTTTGCGGCTGATGTCTAAACCACTCGGCAACTCCAGCTCAAATCCCACCTCCGGCATTGGTAAACTTTGGTATTTTTTCTATATATCGTCGAGGATCCGACTCGGTTGGGCAGCATTCGGGAAGCTACGACACATATTTTCGTCCAATATTCCGCGGTGTTTGAAGACGAAAGTCTTTGATCAGTGTGTGTTGCCAGTGATGACCTGATGACATACGGGACTGAAACGTGGTCAGTTACAATGGGACTCACAAGAAGGCTCAAAGTCACCCAAAGGGCAATGGGGAGGGCTATGCTAGGATAGAACCGATGGCCGTCGGGGCGGGAAGGTTCTCGAATGGCAGCCACGTACCGGAAGGCGTAGCGTGGGTAGGCCCCCCACAAGGTGGACTGATGACCAAAATATTTATTTGTCAAAAAGCCAACGTAAACGCAAGGTAAAATAAACTGTTGTAAGATACTTAATTTTTCTTTGAACTGCCAGTGAAGAAACCCCGTACAGATTTTACCTTAATTAAAAATGTTTGTTTTCTTTCATCGAAAGACAACGTTATAAAGTGGGATAGATAAGATAGGTATTGGAAATGTTCAGAATACGGCATGCATGTGATATGAAGCTCTCTAATGTGATTGTTCTCAGATCCCCAGCCGATGGTGCCGTTCGGGCAAGAAAGGGGGAGAATGCAACGTCGCGTGCGAATGTGAGTATTTGGGTCAAAATTATTAACGTTGTGTTATTTTGTGCCCCTAAAAAACGACACAGTTGTGATTTTTGTTTCTAATTTTCGATAAATCGAATCTAGCGTGAAAAAGTACAAGTGAAGCGGATTTTTCCCTTATTCTTTTTAAGATACCTAATCAAACTATAGGATTACATCAAATAGAAAAAATCATCCCCACTTCATCAGTTGGGTAGGTACCGGAATCTTTTTTTCCTGATTTTAGTATACTACTTTGTTAGCATGATTAGTATGTATACCCGTACCAAATTTCAGATTTCTAGTATTAACGGCCACTGAGCTATGCTGACAGACGGACATGGCGAAACTGTAAGGGTTCCGTTTTCGCCATCTTGGCTACGGAACCCTAAAAAGGAAACTTCCATAAAAAACTTTCTAGGACATTTTGGGAAATGTGGTGGACTACGAACAAATAAAACATGGAAGCCGCACGCCATAGTAAATTGCCTTTCAAAAACGGTCCTGAATTTTAGTTGACAAATGTCACCCCCTCCTTAATGCATCACGACAAAGAATTTAAAAGTCAACCTATAAAAACTGAAACTGCCATTTAAAAAAGTTATGATTGGTGCATCAAACTTTTGATTGGCTATATTCTATAAGCATTTATCAAAAGGTGTTGCGCCGAAATATGCGCGGTGTTAAGAAAAGCGCAATGTCCTGCCCATCTTGGTACAATTGAACAATTGATTTTGGGGGCATTTTTGAGCTGGCGTTAGACGTCCATGTTAAATATTATGGTCGCAGGTGGTGGATCTTGCTCATCATCATAGACTTGACCAGTGCCACCAATTTTTATTAATTCCGAAGTCGTCATCCAAATGTACAAGCTTTTTGGGAATTGCTCTTTAACGAAAATTGCATAAGCATCTAAGGCTGCATTCAGACCAAACGAGCATTCGCTATTCTATCCCCCACTCTACGAAATGAACTAATCACGTTTTGTGTAAAGATCGAATTTCGTAGAGTACGGTTTAACATACCACGATGCTTAGCCAAGTTGCCAACCGCTAAAAACGCTTAGTAGCGTATCGTAGTTTTCCCTCTCTGTCACTCTTTCATATTAGTACGACAAAGACAGTTAGCTGCCTTTCGTTTACGATTGATTAGGCGTTAGCGATTGGCAACTTGTCTAAGCAACCATATTTTTAAATATTTACCAAACCTGCAGGCCTATCCAAGATACCATCTTGCAATCGTATACGATTAGCGATAAGTAATAAATGTATGGGAATTGTAGATTTTAACGAAAAGTCACGTGACTATTTCCTTTCATCATGGATTTTAAAATTCAATCAATCAATATATTTATTTGCTAGAATACATAATACAGGTTCAGGTACAAGATGTTAAGGTACAGTGGATATAGTATTCAGATTTGTGGACTATAAAAAAAAACAGAAACAACGACACTTACAAAAGGATTAAGTCAAGAGAGAGAGAGAGAAAAAAAATTACAACCAATTCAATTCACCAATGTCAAAAAGAAAATACAATATCAATAAATTAAAGAGAAATTAAAAAGAGCAGATTAAACCTTTATAATTAGCAATCAATGAGTTTATAGCTTATTTACATTGCCTGCCAATTAAAAGCTTCTGAGAACTGTCAGTAAACAAGATGGCGTTTGTAAGAAAGTTGCAGAAGTGGTGACAAACAAGCACACAAACGAACAATCCGGTTTACGAGCCGGTTTATGTCCGGTGCAGGGGACGGTCGTAAAATTAAGGGTTTAAAGTGCAACCATACTTTGGTATCGAGTATTTATGAAATACTTATGAGTATTTAAAAAATACTTGTGACTTTTCTTGTTTAAAATGATCACTACATTGTATAAAACACAATAGCTCTCGCTGTTTATCCATCCCTTTATTATGCTTAAATCTTAAAATTTGAAAACCGTCAGTAAAAAAGATAACGTTTAAACGTATTGCGAAAACACAAATCAAATTATTTGTTAACTAAATATTTTGATTTGTACTTTTTATTTTTCCCCAGTAGACACACTACGTAATACTATATAAATTATAAATATTAGATGTCATATACCAAAGAAAAACGACCAAGATCACCTAATGTCCGAGGTGGGGATCGAACCCACGTAATCAGCTTTCGCGGCTGATGCCTGTACCCCTCGGCCACTCGGTCTTAGCAACCACCGGTCAAATTTCTCGGGTATATGCAATCCCTTACAAGGCTAGGCGCCTTTGACCATTATCTAAGGGCAAGCAATACATGCCTGCACCTCCTATTAGAATACTTTACAGTTTCCTAGAATAGCTACCATCTAGTGCTGCCATCTATTAAACGTATTGCGAAAACACAAATCAAATTATTTATTAACTACCTATTTACTAACGAAATATTTTGATTTGTACTTTTTATTTTTCCCCAGTAGTCACACTACTTAATACTATATAAATTATAAATATTAGATGTCATATACCAAAGAAAAACGACCAATAGTACATTACGACATAGGTACAAAAATTATGAGTAAATAACAAGTTAATCTATAAACAACGGTTTATGTAGTGCCCGGTTAAATTCTATTACATTTTGCATAACTAGTATTGCATTGTTTCACGTATACTGTAGGCATTCAAATTAAATATACTAGCATAGTATTTTAAACCTGTTTGGTACTTCTAGATTTTTCCCACCCTGTATAACGATGGCGCATTTTTACTATCCGAGCATTCGAGAACTCAATCTGGCCGAGTACTTAGACGGTAGCCATACTCATGAGTTGACAAATAACATTTTCATCACACTTGCTGTCTATGCGTGTCATTGCTTGCATGCGTAGCGGGAGATATAGAAAAGTGAAATTTCCTAGGGAATTGCACTTTTCTTAAATAGTGCATTACGAAACAAATGAAAAAACATAAATTTTCTTTTTGCTCGTGTCTCGTTCGATGTTTTTTAGTACAGATGGCCTCTGAAGTTTTGAACCTTACGTAAAATGAGCCACTTCTCGCACTAGCGCGTAAAAAAGGCACCATATAATGTACTAAAATAGTACATTACGACACAAGTAGTGCGAAAAACATGAAATTCGTATCGAGTGGCGATGTTTAAAAACACGACCGACAGGAAGTGTTCTAAATCGACACGAGTTACGAATTTCGTTTTTGCACGTGTCTTGTGCGACGTTTTTTAGTACAGATGGCCCTCCGAAGTTTTGGACCTGAAGTAAAAGGCATACTGGCGGTAAGAGCATACTAACTCGAGTCATTAAAAGCCCTCCACCTAAGGTGTCGGCCTTCTAACACTCCCTTTAGTAATACCGTACTTACCTCGCGAGATGTACAATGTATTATTACGTTAGTGCTTACTCGATGCGTAATAATAGTCCACCACGCTTGCTCAAATACATCAGTGCGAGCGTGACAAACCTGACTTACATATCGCGCAAACGTTACTTGCCAACTCATGATAATTAACGCGGACTTATGCCGCGGCCACGACATTGGTCTAAGGCGACCGACTTAGGGCAAAACCATACGTCCGAGATAGCACCCATATCGGCATACCGCTCCAACTCATGGATTTGCTCGCCGTTGGTCGCCTTAGGGTGCGGTTAATGTAATGGCAACATATCCCATAGGTTAATTACATAGGTTAATTATTATTTCTAGAGATATGTCTTCTTACTTATGACAATGGAACGCACCAAATGATGGACACACTTTCAAAAAAAAATAACGTAATATAATAACATTGCATTTCTTTATCTTATGAAAGACAATGCGCATTTCTAAGGAACAAACCCATTAAGACCCTGTCTATTTTTTTAGACGGAATAAACTTTTGCGCTTTTGAATTCCACAGCGTCGTCCCAAGATCTTCAAACATGTGGGAACGATTACACTAGTCTGAGACGCTTGACAACGAGGCACAATAACAACAACCTAGCGTCAGACAAGGAAAGCGCCACATGCTGCCAAAGGTGTGACAGAGAGGCTAAATCAACCCCGGATACCTATCTACGTGACGCTCGCCGCCCCGCCATTTTGCAACTAAAAGATCTACGATGCGTTTGCGCAGTTTTCGAAAGTCAAATCCTTATATCAATGTTTATAAAGTCGGAAATAGATATAAGTAGCGATAAGATAATGTTGTAAAGGTTTTCCTTAGGGAAATATGTAGAGTAAGGAGGACTTCGATTACAGCCGGGAAGAATGCGGGTCGCGCAGTTCTGTAACAGTTTCGATATTTTTGGAATATTATTAGATTAATTATCTAAATCGTACATTAGAATCAGTGGTTGCCGATCCAGTATTCACAGCTAAGTGTTTTATTACCAATTGTGTCGTGTGCATTCTAAATAATATATGTAAATCATATTTCATTAATTAAATTGGTTTAAATAATATAGGTACTATAAGGTACTTTGTAAATAATTGGTTACATTAATATTGACCACTTTTATGATAATAACTGAGTACACACGACATACCTTTTATGATTGTTTTGATTGTCCTTGTGTGATATTTGTGTATAGAATTATAATATTGTGTTGGGTTCGATTCCCGATATTTAAATACCTAAGACTTGAGTAAGTGATTATGACATTGTTGTACTTTTAAGTCATGATCGAAGATTGTACGTCACAGTGTAGATCAGTAATGTCTTACTGATCCATTTATGTGTTGTTCTATAACCACTGTGTATAATTTAACATTGTAATTATCAGATTATGACTGATCTTAATCATGATAATATTTAAACGAGTTCGATCCTCGTTCAATTGATATTAGCCAAAGAACCTTATATTGGATTGTTTTACAAACAGGGGGTTCGAATCCCTATTTACTGATATTTCTGAGAACAGGCTAACATATTGTGGACACTTAATGTTGATGTCAATTTAATATATAACAGACTTATTTCTGTGTGTATGTAGTCCTTAAATATAATTGAATTTCTGAGTGTTATACTATACATTATTGTCTTGGAATTTTCATTCAAGAGGTTGTATTTGTAATTAATGTTACGGTGTAATGTAATAATTATTATTATTTACTTAGCATAAATAATACTTGCTTTTGCCGGGTTTTTCTGGGTTTCCCTGGTTTTAGCAAAATATATTGAATTATGTTCCCAGAAAAGGAAGGTGTTTAGGTACTTTTGCTTTGTGTAAATTTAAAGAAGTAGTTTTATTTGGTATGATAGTAATTGTTAATTTTCGTAATAGTCTAGTAATCTTTAATGAGGTTAAAGATTTTGTTATGTATTTAAAACTTAATAGATCGAATAGGAACACACCTTTCCTTACTAATTTGCGATAATATATTTCAATTTTATAAATCGCCATGTGACTTATCAATCAATACCCCTACTTACCTCAGACCTTACTTATTACTAGCAATTATTTTCACAACTATTTGATTCCCTTAAGAAATAAAGTCGAGCCCGAATTAAATACACGCCAGATACCATTACACGTGGCGCCGCGTGACCAAGGATCTAGACTTTGTGTTATCAATACATTTTGATGTAACACATCTAGAAAAGGACTTGTAATTACTTTTAAACAAAAAAAAAATAAACACAACGTAGGAAACTTAAAATTAAATATGACGATCACAATTTTATTTCAATTATAATACAAAGGGAAAGGTTTTACTTATACCCGAATGGTCTGAGAGGGGTATATTTATTTTGATCAATATTAATTCTCAAAATTTAAATAAAATATTATATTTATAATTACCTATTTGATTTATTAAATCAATCATATGCGCACAGTCTGAGAGGGGTATATTTAATTATCGTTAAATGTGTGATTACTTATTAGTAATTATTTCAGTGTGTTTTACAACATATAATTTGTTGAGTGAGGATTCCAAGACATTTATTTTGAAATTTAAATGCTATTGAAATTATTTTGTGTATTCCATTGACTAAATTAGTTAGGTAGGTAACGACAGTGTGTGATGATATTTTAGTGTATTATATTTTATAAGTATTGATTTGGACAGGGTTAATTTTATTTAGCATTAAGCATGTCAGCAAAACGAAGCTTAAGACGTACGAGTAGTAGTAGGTGTGGAACAGGACCGTCTTCAGAAGTTCATGTATCACAGACACATGATATTAGCAGTTGTAGAAAGAATAATATTGTAATAATTCAGCCTTCAATAGAAAAACCTATTTTTCGTGGAATGGGAGACTCTAACCCGATGCAGTTTATACAAAAGTTACGTAAATATATAAACTTTTTAGGTGCACATGAAAGGGCGTTAGATATCGCAGTAGAATGTTTGACAGAGCCAGCTCTAAACGTTATGGGACTTAGTAGTAAAAACTGGCGAAGCTTAGATGATTTTGAGACTGATTTTAAACGTCGTTATTGGAGTGAACGACAACAAATGATTGAATTTACTAAGCTATTAAATGGGTCGTATAATCCTTGTGGCAAATTATGTATGTACGAATATTTTGCTAGCCTGATGGAGGTTGTTGGTAATTTTACTATACCGTTTGATGAAAGACTTTTAATTGATTCGGTAATGCGACATTTTCCAAAACAGATTCAACAGTTATGGTTTTGTTTAGGTAGTAAAGCAGAAAGAAACATTTCATCAGCAATCGATTTTCTTTTTGGTCTAGATCAGATTGACAAAGGTACGAGTCAAAACGGTTCCATTAGCCGTTACAGTAATAGTATAGCTACTGAAAATAATACACGACAACATTCACAGAGCAGGAGTAATAATTATGCGCTAGATAGAGGTTCATTTAAGGTAGCCCCTGTTGATAAACAACGGAGGAAGTATAGACCCAGGTGGATGAGGAGACTCTGGCGAGAACAGGGTATTAATGTAGATACAGATAATTTTACTCAGGGGAACGCTAATGATCTACATAATAAATATTGATTTTGGTTACATAAGATCCAGGTTCGAATCCTGTGTAAGAAATTCAAGTATAATCTAGCATATAATATTTACTCTATATTGTATAGATACCTAACGATACTATATATACATTTCAGTGTACAAAGAGAAGGTTTCAAGTTAAATATTCGTCTAAAACCGGCTAACAAGCTGTGCGTTACAGACGACTAATCAACGTTGATATTCAAAATTAACTTTAACATACGTCTAAAAACCGGCTAACAAGCTGTGCGTTACAGACGACTAATCAACGTTGAAATTCAAAATAACTTTAACATTCGTCCAAAAACCGGCTGAAAAGCTGTGCGTTACAGACGACAAGACAAGGTTGAAATCTTAAAATCACTTTAACATTCGTCCAAAAACCGGCTGAAAAGCTGTGCGTTACAGACGACAAGACAAGGTTGAAATCTTAAAATCACTTTATAATCCGTCTAAGACCGGCTAAATTAGCTGTGCGTTAAACAAGACAACAAGACAACGTTGAAATTAAAAAAAAAAATCATTTTGTAATTCGTCTAAGACCGGCTAAATTAGCTGTGCGTTAAACAAGACGACAAGATAACGTTCAAATTCAGAAATACCTATTTTCATATTTGTCCTTACCAGCTTTTCAGCTGTGTGTCAAAGAATCAAAATCTATATTGAAAGTACTAAACAATTGCCTAAGACCGGCTTTTCAGCTGTGTGTCAAAGAATCAAAATTTATATTGAAAGTACTAAACGATTGCCTAAGACCGGCTTTTCAGCTGTGTGTAGAAGAATTTACAAATAAATAAACATCCTGTATACGAACGATGGTTATAGCAGTTCATATCTTCTCCATGAGGAAATGACTCTGTGATATGTGGTCAAGTCTTTGTTCGAATTTGTGTAGATTGAATTTCAGTTTTATTGTCATGATTTAATAGATATTATAATTACATGACCATATTAGAAAACAAAGATATAATAAAATACACCTAAGATTTTTCAGTAATTTACTGCGCTGCAGGTAATAAGATATTTAACAAGAATAGTACAGTGCAATGACTACATGATATTTATGCTATTAACACATAATGTTCAGTGACATGTGTTTTATACAATAAAGTTTGGTATTGGAATCCAATGAAAACCACTTATTTTACAATGATTATAATATTTTTATTATTTGTAAATCGCACCACAAATGACGTAAATGACCATAAACACGGTTTTCATAGAAAATTGGCAATTTGAGTTCTTGATATATTATATCGGTACTGGTGCAAATGTGAATCAACTTTTGCCGTGAAATATTAAATTAATAATAATAATAACAGTTTGAAATCTTTTAACTGCCACAATTATTGCATTTTTCCAAAGATTTATACAACAGAAAACAAGACCTCTTGACTATGTTATGAAAGTCGATAGTGAATGTATATATTTACCATTATTGGTAAAATGTAAAATTAAGTATGGATGTGAAATAAAAAACAAACCAATTATACGTTTCAATGTAATTAACAATTACTATTATGTAAAAATGATGTGTGAAAATCTCTGGCCAGAGTAAAGGTGATTTTGAAAGAAGATGAATGTGTATATAACAAAAGTGATGACTGCTGCGATATTGTTATTAAAATCTATTTGGATGAATGTGTCTCGAGGTTTAGTTTTCATATTATTCAATTAATTGGCAGAATATTGTATGAGATTAATATTGCATAAAGACTTGTAACGATTACAAAGTGAATGTCTATACGGTTTTATATATTTTTTATTACATTACAAATACAGCGTGTTTTCAATTGATATTGAACACGACGATCATAGTTATTGGGTTTATTCATAAATATATTTACTACTATGATTGTGTTAAGATTAATCAGTAAAGATTTATTTAGCGTGGTAACAGAAACATACGAGTATAATGCAGTTTATCGATCCAAGATAAATGAATTTCATATTTAGAATTTAACTTGTTAATTGATATAAGTATTTTAAAGATAACACGTATGTTCGATAGGTTGAAGTATTTCTCACGAAGGAAAGACCCAAAATGCTTAAGTGTTACTTGTTTATTGCCCACTTCAAGCAGACTCGAGTAGGACCATAAAGTCTGATTTTAAAATGAATAAGCGTTATTTAAGAAAAAAAAAACGGGGTTGATTGTTTACGCTGTTAGTCTAAAGAACAGCACTTAATTTTTTTTATAGCCCTAGTTGGTGTAGAAAGTGAAAATATGTACATTTTAACTGTCTACAGAGAGGGGGGTGTAATGGCAACATATCCCATAGGTTAATTACATAGGTTAATTATTATTTCTAGAGATATGTCTTCTTACTTATGACAATGGAACGCACCAAATGATGGACACACTTTCAAAAAAATAACGTAATATAATAACATTGCATTTCTTTATCTTATGAAAGACAATGCGCATTTCTAAGGAACAAACCCATTAAGACCCTGTCTATTTTTTTAGACGGAATAAACTTTTGCGCTTTTGAATTCCACAGCGTCGTCCCAAGATCTTCAAACATGTGGGAACGATTACACTAGTCTGAGACGCTTGACAACGAGGCACAATAACAACAACCTAGCGTCAGACAAGGAAAGCGCCACATGCTGCCAAAGGTGTGACAGAGAGGCTAAATCAACCCCGGATACCTATCTACGTGACGCTCGCCGCCCCGCCATTTTGCAACTAAAAGATCTACGATGCGTTTGCGCAGTTTTCGAAAGTCAAATCCTTATATCAATGTTTATAAAGTCGGAAATAGATATAAGTAGCGATAAGATAATGTTGTAAAGGTTTTCCTTAGGGAAATATGTAGAGTAAGGAGGACTTCGATTACAGCCGGGAAGAATGCGGGTCGCGCAGTTCTGTAACAGTTTCGATATTTTTGGAATATTATTAGATTAATTATCTAAATCGTACATTAGAATCAGTGGTTGCCGATCCAGTATTCACAGCTAAGTGTTTTATTACCAATTGTGTCGTGTGCATTCTAAATAATATATGTAAATCATATTTCATTAATTAAATTGGTTTAAATAATATAGGTACTATAAGGTACTTTGTAAATAATTGGTTACATTAATATTGACCACTTTTATGATAATAACTGAGTACACACGACATACCTTTTATGATTGTTTTGATTGTCCTTGTGTGATATTTGTGTATAGAATTATAATATTGTGTTGGGTTCGATTCCCGATATTTAAATACCTAAGACTTGAGTAAGTGATTATGACATTGTTGTACTTTTAAGTCATGATCGAAGATTGTACGTCACAGTGTAGATCAGTAATGTCTTACTGATCCATTTATGTGTTGTTCTATAACCACTGTGTATAATTTAACATTGTAATTATCAGATTATGACTGATCTTAATCATGATAATATTTAAACGAGTTCGATCCTCGTTCAATTGATATTAGCCAAAGAACCTTATATTGGATTGTTTTACAAACAGGGGGTTCGAATCCCTATTTACTGATATTTCTGAGAACAGGCTAACATATTGTGGACACTTAATGTTGATGTCAATTTAATATATAACAGACTTATTTCTGTGTGTATGTAGTCCTTAAATATAATTGAATTTCTGAGTGTTATACTATACATTATTGTCTTGGAATTTTCATTCAAGAGGTTGTATTTGTAATTAATGTTACGGTGTAATGTAATAATTATTATTATTTACTTAGCATAAATAATACTTGCTTTTGCCGGGTTTTTCTGGGTTTCCCTGGTTTTAGCAAAATATATTGAATTATGTTCCCAGAAAAGGAAGGTGTTTAGGTACTTTTGCTTTGTGTAAATTTAAAGAAGTAGTTTTATTTGGTATGATAGTAATTGTTAATTTTCGTAATAGTCTAGTAATCTTTAATGAGGTTAAAGATTTTGTTATGTATTTAAAACTTAATAGATCGAATAGGAACACACCTTTCCTTACTAATTTGCGATAATATATTTCAATTTTATAAATCGCCATGTGACTTATCAATCAATACCCCTACTTACCTCAGACCTTACTTATTACTAGCAATTATTTTCACAACTATTTGATTCCCTTAAGAAATAAAGTCGAGCCCGAATTAAATACACGCCAGATACCATTACATTAAACTAAAAGAGCATTCGCTGTTCTAGCCTCCCACTCTACGAAATTCGATCGGTACGCAAAACGTGATTGGTTGATTTCTTAGAACGGGCGCTAGAACAGCGAATGCTCTTTCGGTCTGCACGCACCTTTTGACTAATGTTGTAGCCGGGCCTTTACCATCTATCCGGCTCGCTCGCACCTATACTCGAGTACGAGCGGGATAGATAGAAAGTAAGTCTGCGTTAATAACGGGGCGATAGCTCATGGTAGTACACAGTATTTCGGAAGATTATGCGAGCAGAAGTCCTGTCTTAATTAAAAGGACGCTATTGCGAAGTTAATCCGATTTATACAATGTTTCGTTTTATTTGTCTGTTTCGAAGGAGTTTATTAGTTTATTACCAAGCATTTCTGAAAATACTTTACGTTTATTGTTTCTGTCCTTGCTTTATTACTTAACATTACAGGTTCAATTCATTTTATTTATTTTAATGTCAATAATAAATAATTGATGTGAAATATTTGTAATACAATTAACCAGCCCTTATTATCATAGTTCATAACAAAATATTGTTGAACCGGGTTACTCACGTATTTAAGTCGATGATTGCTCGACATGTTTCGACCCATTGATGATGATGTCCTCCTTGACGTGTCCGTCAACGGCGATCCCTGGTTAACTAACTTCGTAAATGAGAGCGTAGATGGCTGGCAAATCCAAATTTAGTTTTAAAACTACGGTTGCACGGCGCACAGTGCAACTGACCGAGAGAGTTAAAAGTGGAGTTGTAGGAGGGCTTAGGCCGGTTCTTTATGTGAAGGCGTTTTACTGCAAGGTCTTCAACACGAAGCTTTTCATAATTTGCCACTGCCTTATTAACAGAGTTGCGCCATTGAGATCTCTGTAGCGCAAGCTCCTCCCATTTATCCTGGGGTAAGCTACAGGCTGCCAAGTGTCGTTTTAAAACGTCCCTGTAGCGTAAAAATTGACCGCCAGGTTTGCGCTTACTTTCCTTAAGCTGCGAGTAGAAAACAGCCTTCGGCAGCCTGGCATCACTCATACGCACAAGGTGCCCGCACCACCTTAATTGCCCTTTGATGAGCATGAACTCGATACCGTCCATCTTTGTCATCAGTACATCCGAGTTTGGAACTCGATCCTGCCACCTTCGACCCATTAAGATGGTCCTCGTCCACATTGCTCGACATGTTTAGACGGCCAGTACCCGTTCTAGCAGGGCGCAGGCCCGCAGTACCTACGCGTCGGGCTTTGGCCGAGGTGCTCCGGACGAGGACCCTCTTAATGGGTCGAAACATGTCGAGCAATCATCGACTTAAATACGCGAGTAACCCGGTTCGACAATATTTTATTATGAATTATATTTAGGGACACCAAATAAGACAACGAAAATAATATTGACCCAGATGCGTAATACGTCCACATTTTTTGTTAGATTTGCGGATAAGTTCAAACATTAGTATTTCAGTTTTTTTGTTCCAAATGAGTAGAAAAAATGCTACTATTTTGTATTTTGGACTACTATTACGTATGTTGATTTATTGTACTGGTGAAAAAGTAACTTCGTAGTGTATGTTCAGATATTATTGAGCACCAAGCCTGCTCCGGTATATTCGATGGCCACTTGTCTAGGGAGCAGACACCGCAGTATTAAATTGTATTCTTAAATTAAATGCAGCCACGGCTCGTAAAATGTCGGTTCAAGTTAACTCAAGTCAGAGTTAGTTTCGCCTTCATATTTCTGGAGTGAAATTTAAGTGGACTCATCTTAGTTTACGATGGTTTGATGATTGCTCATTTTAATTCACAATTTGTAAATATAAACATATTGTGGCCGTGTGGTGACGGCAGTAAGAATACATTTGTTACCAACCCAATTCCTCCTGCGGGTGTCGTAAAAGTCGACTAATGGATTGAAGTGTCACTGACCATCAACATCATCATCATCATCATCATCAGCCTATGTTAGTCCACTGCTGGACGTAGGCCTCTCCTATTAACTATGCGTATAGACGCATTAGGAGGTACATGCCCATAATCGCCACGCTGGGCAAGCGGATTGTCACTGACCATTATTTATAAAAGATTGATGATGGGCAGCAGCGTCATAATAGTGGACACATTACTGCGATCGCCAATCCGCTTGCCCAGTGTGGCGATTATGGGCATTTCCCTCCTAAGGCGTCTATATGCATAGTTAATAGGAGAGGACATAGGCCCAGCAGTGGACTATCACAGGCTGATGATGATGATGATATATAAATAAATAAATGTCATGGAAATTTCTTACACAAATCAACCTAGTCCGACGGTAAGCTCAATTACAAGTAAAGATTTAGAACAAACGAGCGAATGCTCATTCTATCCCCCACTCTACGAAATCAACGAATTTTGACGAATCACGTTTTCGGTAAATCCACAAGACTGTAACGAGAGTTACCAAGTCTTTTGTATGTTCTCATATTAATTAAGTACATTTAAGGGTCCACATATCGACCTACAGGGCTAGGCTAGACGTAGGGAAACTCAACTTTAATTAATAAATTTTAAAACATACGAAAGAATTGGTAACTCTCGTTACAGTCTTGTGGATTTACCCTTTTGTGTAACGAACAAATTTCGTAGTGGCGGATAGAATGAGCATTCACTCGTTTGATCTAAATCCATTTTAAGGCTTACACAAGTGGGTACTAAACATACACAGATACATAGATAATGTATAAACATAGACAGCCACGACCAAGGACCACGGCGAACAAAATGAAGGGTCCATGAAAAAACCATGGTCAGTGCTTAAAAAAATCATGGCAAAGACACACCTTATTCTGTTAAAAGTAAGGTGGTTTTTCCTTCTGTAATTTGAATTGACTAGACATGTTCTTTCCATGGACCCTTAAAATATTATATACTCTTAGTCAGGAGGTGAATAAGAGGATTCAAAACCGTCTCCTAACTAGCAAGCCGCTAAGTATTTTTTGTCCCTTGCGGTCTTTAGACCTATTGATTCGACCAAAATAGACAAATAATGCTTGTTGCTGATCTAAATAAGGGAGTAAAAGTAGATTTTTTCAGAAATACCTATAGTACTTCAATATTTATTTACAGCGCTTCTAGATGACGACATTTCTGACGACACGGCGTGCGCTGTGGACATTTTCCACAAAGAAGGCTTCAAATACTGGAACCAATGGACCGTGCGGTGCAAGAACGACGACACTATTACAAAGGAAATATACAAGTAAATAGAGTTATACTAAAGCAATAAAAACTGAAAAGAAATAAAAGCATGTCGGGCCATGCTCAGTGTAAGGTTCCGTAGTTATTCAAAAACGGCGCGGCCGATTATGTTTCCCAATACTTTTATTTTAAATATATATAGTATATTTCAGAATCAAACGAACTTACCTTGTGATGTTTGATTCAAATTATGTGAGTATACACAGCCGAAGATGATTACTATTAATTACTTGCAGCAGTACATTACCTGATGCCATCCTTCACACATTTAAAGCAATAGAATAAATAAAAAGTAAAAATCAGTTCCGGTCACTTCCGGTACTGTTCCCTGCTCCCCGGCGCGGCCGCCATCTTAACGTCATTATTTTAGAGCATTTTGTGTTATACGCGTACGTATTATTATTATTATGATTATAATTCATTTATTTTTATTTTGGGCGGGAGGGCTGGGACGACGTAATCATCTTCGGCTGTGTATACTCACATAATTTGAATCAAACATCACAAGGTAAGTTCGTTTGATTCTGAATTATATTTCGTATCACAGCCGAAGATGATTACTATTAATTACTTGCAGATGTTTAGAGCATTGCAGTAGTCGAATATAAAAATAAATAATGAATTATAAGAATTCGACCATAGATTACCGGTTCACTCTACCAATTGCCTATTTAATGGTAATGATGAAAATAATATTTTTAATAATCAATTAGCATTTATTATTCCTTTGTATTTGTTAGGTATAACAGGTTTTAGAATATTTATAAATTCTGTTTAATAAAACATAACATGACATACACTTGCTTCGAATATTGCGTTAGCAAAGTTATTGTTTCTGTAGTACTTCTCTATAATAATACTTAAAGAGCACGTTGGAGCGATCACTGCAACCTGCAGCCTGGCAAACCGTCTCCAGATTAACCCCAGCACGCTAAGCGGCAGACTTAGAAGCTGCGCGTGTACTGTGAGCCAAGTAGATAGTGATGTCAATACCACTGTCTCCCAACAACTTTATTACCCAATGGTTTTTGGGGACAAGGCTTTCATAATATACCAATAAATAGATAGATACTCTTCAGATTGACAATGTAACATGTAAATTTAGGGCAAATACTGGGATTTTCTGTTACAAAGGGTATCTGATTAGCGGTTGGCAAACCCCAGGTATTGACGTCTTTATAATATTAGTAATTTTAATTAGAGTAATATTATTTTGTGTTGACATAATTATTATTTAATCGTATTAAGACTTATTGTCTGCAATCTTGGGGTAAATGCCTTATCGATAAGAGTACAAACTGAATGTGACAAATCAGCCAACACGTTCACTGCGGTAGGGGGCGTGTCGATCCCTTACAAAGTATGGTTAATTACAAGTTAAGCTAATTGCCGCAGCGAAGGTGCTAAGCCTGTAAAACTCGATTGACACAATTGCTAGATGTGGCACTTGGATTTACATAGTATAATCGACAAGGTTGATCTGTAGGTATTTAGAGTGCTATAACTCGTACCACTCTCTTGAAATAGAATAGTCATGAAATATAATACATCATTGACATTGGTTTCAAAGACATTAATGGTTTTGTTTTTACATAACATCCACCATGACTTAATTGAACAACTGAATTGGTTTAGTCTACTTATTGCTAGAGATGCCATCATTATATCTATGAATACCTATGGTATGCCACATATTATTATGATCATTAATTCCCTGATAATTTGGCTGCCACCAGGATAAGACTAGCATGAAGTAGATGATAGATCCTGAAAGGATTTTTTAATAGAAACTTATCAGATCTAAAGAATTGTCAGAGGAGACATATGGCCAATAGAGTACAACTACAATCCTTAGCTTACTCCAAATTATTTTTTCCCGCATAATTAGGCATAATTTAATAATAGAAAGGCATAGAATTTTATATTTTGCCAATTGAAAGTATATGCATCTACTATATCTGAACATAGATCTAACTGCTTCTACCACATTATCACAAGATCTTATACAAGATGCGAAGACAAAAAAGCTATGTGACTCGCACCACTGCCAAATACTTCTTGCAATTTTATTCCAATTAGAGTGTTGTACTCCGTCATATGTATATAGCATTATGGCCGTTGTTTTTTCTATTTTTTAGTAAAATGATGCAATTCCTTAGATTTGCTGTAGACAATTTAAGTTCATAGAAAACCAGTTATTAATTCCAAAGTGCTTATAATATATGAAGGGGGTCTGTTCATTATCCGACCAATTTCCATTAGCTCTTTTCCACCACATGTTATACCCCAGAGACACTAATAGATGCATCACTATAAATTTCTAATAAATAATTATTTTTCCCAATTGGAATGAGGAAGGTCAGTATATTATATGCCAACCATGAGAGGTCTGGAATTAAGTGAATATAGTAATTTGTTTGTTGTTGTTGTAGTTTTTCGATATTGTAATGCTAAAAACTTTTCCCATTCCAACAATTTAGTATACATTAATCCATAGATAACAGCGGGATAAACCAAGGTCAGAAGTTCTAGGAACTCTGCAAGGTATCTAATTGTACATCTTTGCATAATGAAATTAAGGCATAAGAGTCTTAGAGGTCTATTTTTGCCATATAATAATATAAATCTAGCAGTTTTATTGCAGTACTGTAATGTTTTAAAATGATTAACAGAAATGTACTTATTTAATTCTTTAAGATTTAGAACAAATCAATGAGTCCCATTCGGCTCGGACACTGAAAACAGGTGAGAAAAACTGTTGTTCACAAGGCGTACATCGTTATATGAAATCATAGTGCAACAGGTAGCTACGCATTCATCCGTTATTTTTACTTGGGATGGAGTAATGCATATTAATGTTAATTGCAAGCAGTATTTTGTAGCTCCATAGTCTTATCCCAGTTCAAGACAGCGCAATCATTAGTGAATGCACATCACCGGTCATGACCATAGTGACAATAACCAGGAATAGGTACCTGTCGTCTCATATAGGGTGTGGAGCGGCGCGGCCCCTCGATGACGGCGCCCCCCGCTCGCGGCGGTCGCGCGGGCGGCGCGGCGCGGGGGCGGGCGCTCCGTCGCCGCTGGTGCTCGTGGTAGCGCGTCCCGGGAGTTTAAAGCCCCGCGATGGGTGTATCGTGGGTATTGTGTCGGTGCCGGTTGCCTATAGGTGATACGCGAAGACGTCGGTTTCACCTCGGAGCCAGTCCTGTTGAGCGGGAGCCCGACCTTTGAAGACTTGATGTGCTCTGATAATGCAGGCTCTAAAAAGTGTTCATCGATCCCGGTATTCTTAATCATATCTCTCTTTTGTTCAGTGTTCAGGGCTGCGAAGTGATGAGAGTGAATCCTGATAATGGCTGTCACATATTAGTCTACCGGCGTCGCTCAAAGTTTTTAGTTTATATTTTGTGGCACTACATCCCTCAATGACAAGTGCCCAGTTGAGCACTTATCCTATATATGCGAGGCTACTAGCCAACTGGTTCTGCTTCCTTTGACTGTAAATATCCTTTTTTATATTCATTTCAGACAGTACCGCCTTTACTTCCAAGTTTAGCACTTTAACCTTCATGTTTGGACAATTTTCTGGAATCAGATAATTCCATTGATGGGATATAAATGGCTCGAGTCGGCTCATGATGCACTGTTTCTTTTCATCAGGCAACTTATAGTCATATTGGAAGTGATAAAGAAAGTCTTTATTTCGAATCATGATATTTTCTTATCAATAATAACAAACCCTAGGGACTCTTAGGTATCTTGTCATAGTGACCTTTGTGAGACATTCAATATATGACCTGCCTATGCATAAGTAGGCATCAAAACAATTTACCGATAGCACTGCTGATATGCAAAAATATTCTAATACAGGTTCAAGTAATTTTGTATAAATAAGTGGTGCCGTGCATACACCAAATGACAGGATATTTTTGAACTCATATAGTTGAGACCTCTACTAAACTTAAGTGTTTGCTGTGCGCGCGTCGGTCGCCGCGGGCTTCGCTAGAGCTCCGTTTGGCTCCATTGCCTCCGGCAGCGGATGCGCATTATAAGTCGCGGAGCACATCGACGGGCACTGTTGCTCTGCCGGTAAGTCTTCATCTCCATGTAGTCCATATACAGGGTGTTTGTTATATCATTAGCCATATTGCAATATGTGTTGGGCAAAGGCGTAAAAAAATATTTGGTAAAACAAAAATAATCAATTTTTCATTATACTTTTTGTTATAGATTTTTTTTTAAATCCCATTATCTAACGAATGTTTGGTCACTATGATCACTTGCTTACTTTGCGTACTGCCCCATCATCTCATAACTGCCAAATCAGATTGGAAAGGGTGTTTGAGTTTGCAACTTTAATTAACTCGCATAAGGTAACTAATTCAATGCGTTATAACGTACGTAACAAGTTTCCTACGCGTGGTGGGGAATGGAGGTGGAGCTTAACTTGCAGGTAAATCTCACGAGACAGCATTATCAGTCTATCGCATACAGTACTAATAATGAGGGTATTTTGAGTTGCGCGCCGATCTGAGGGTAGTTTGACTCGAGCGCGTTTACGCAAGCGCACTCCTTCTTTGTTTACAGAGTGCTGTACAAATGGCACATGGCATCTTGCGATCAGCTGAGCCAGCATAATTTGACCTTAAGAACGGAGTAACTTAAATGTTCCGTCATAAAAACGCGTACTGGTTTACCTCAGATATCGATTCTAATGCACTCTCTAAGCAAATTGAATTGTTGATGACGACGAGCAGGTCCAGGTAGGTATTAGGTATGCGCTTGGGCAGTTTTAATCAAATAACAATCGTGTGTGCATGTAGTTAGGACATTTTATTCATTGTTTAGTGCCGATTGTGGGGTGAGTGACGTCGGCTGATCGGTGCTTGTATTGAACTCATGATTGGCTAAGACTTGACTACTCAAACCTGCTACCCTTTTGTCTGCCATCGAATCGCACGGATTGAAACAAACTTGCCTAGTGACCACAAATTATGTTTTTGCCGGATAAAAAACGGGAAAAAAAAACTAAAAAAAAGTGTCACTTTTTTTTTCAAAAATGTTGTGTACTGGTGATCGCGAATGACATATCCAAATTTGGCTAACGACATAACAAACACCCTGTATATGATCCCCTATAAATAGAACACCAAATTTAGCCATATTAAAGATTTAACCAGTTTGTTTGCTACAACACAGCGTGGGAGCGTGGGATTCTTTTAATGGAGTGATGTATTATTATTATTTCTTCTACGCGATTCACGCGGAGAATAGTCACTTCAACACATTTAGTGGAGTTATATATTAAAAACCTCAACACATTTAGTGGAGTAATGTATTAAAATCCTCAAAACATATAGTGGAGTACCTGATGTAATCCTCAACACATTTAGTGGAGTTATGTATTAAAATCTTCTCTGCTTTGCCTTAAGGTTGACTGGTAGAGAATGCCTTTTGGCATTAAGTTCGCCTTTTGTACTTTAAGGTTTTCTTTTGTGCAATAAATATTAAATAAATAAATAAAATCCTCGACACATTTAGTGGAGTACCTACTGTAATCCTCAACACATTTAGTGGAGTTATGTATTAAAATGCTCAACACATATAGTGGAGTACCTAATTTAATCCTCAACACATTTAGTGGAGTTATGTATTAAAATCCTCAACACATATAGTGGAGTACCTAATTTAATCCTCAACACATTTAGTGGAGTTATGTATGTATTAAAATCTTCAACACATAGTGGAGTTATGTATTGAAATCCTCGACACATTTAGTGGAGTTATGTATTAACATCCTCAACACATATAGTGGAGTACCTAATGTAATCCTCGACACATTTAGTGGAGTTATGTATTAAAATCCTCAACACATATAGTGGAGTTATGTATTAAAAACCTCGACACATTTAGTGGAGTAAGTATTCCTCAACACATCTAGTGGAGCACCTAATATAATCCTCGACACATATAGTGGAGTAATGTAATCCTCGACACATTTAGTGGAGTAAGTATTCCTCAACACATTTAGTGGAGTACCTAATATAATCCTCGACACATATAGTGGAGTAATGTAATCCTCGACACATTTAGTGGAGTAGGTATTCCTCAACACATTTAGTGGAGTACCTAATATAATCCTCGACACATATAGTGGAGTAATGTAATCCTCGACACATTTAGTGGAGTAGGTATTCCTCAACACATTTAGTGGAGTACCTAATATAATCCTCGACACATATAGTGGAGTAATGTAATCCTCGACACATTTAGTGGAGTAGGTATTCCTCAACACATTTAGTGGAGTACCTAATATAATCCTCGACACATATAGTGGAGTAATGTAATCCTCGACACATTTAGTGGAGTAGGTATTCCTCAACACATTTAGTGGAGTACCTAATATAATCCTCGACACATAGTGGAGTAATGTAATCCTCGACACATTAAGTGGAGTAGGTATTCCTCAACACATTTAGTGGAGTACCTAATATAATCCTCGACACATATAGTGGAGTAATGTAATCCTCGACACATTTAGTGGAGTAATGTATTCCTCAACACGTTTAGTGGAGTACCTAATGTAATCCTCGACACATATAGTGGAGTAGTATAACCTCTACACGATTTACGTGGAGTATAAAAGTACATATATATTGGTAATAATGATGTATGTATGTCTAGCGTAATTTTCGAAGAGTACCTATACCTCAAATGCCCATCTTATTTCCATAATTATCTTATTAATCCACAATAAACGGATAGTAGGTACATAATTTTGACAGATGAAGCCGGTTGTTGACCGGTGTGCAATTAATCGGTAAAACAGTAATTAAATATATAACTTTGGTAGATAATAGCACTGCCTTTACCTTGGTACTCCTCATAATTATGGTATTCTTTGTAGTACCAGTCCCGACATGGTGACGATGAACACGACTCCGACGACGATCGGCGCCGGCGTCTCGCTATTTTCTTTAAAATCTCCTCGTATTCGTGTCTTCTGCGTTTTCCCATATTTGTTCACTTATTTTTAACACTATTCAAATGAAATCCAATTAAATCACTTTTCACGGAAAAAAAACGATGCGATGCGGATGACACAGAAAAATGTAATGACGTTAAGATGGCGGCCGCGCCGGGGAGCAGGGAACAGTACCGGAAGTGACCGGAACTGATTTTTACTTTTTATTTATTCTATTGCTTTAAATGTGTGAAGGATGGCATCAGGTAATGTACTGCTGCAAGTAATTAATAGTAATCATCTTCGGCTGTGATACGAAATATAATCATATATTGATTTAAGCTTTCACGATTAGCACTCATATTTTAAAGACAAACGGGTCTTAATCGCTAAACTTACGTTTAATTATATCCCGACGTTTCGGGCATGACGTTACACCCGTGGTCGCAATATACATGTTTTTTATTCATATATTTTGGACCCACGCATCAAAAGTTAGAGGGAGGGGGATACATTTTTTTTTGTCAAGCGGTTGTTTCCGAAAATATTGACTTAAGAAAAAAACTTTGGGACCATTTTATTTAAAGACCTATTCAACCATACCCCACACTATAAGATTACAGCAAAAAAAAAATCATCACCACTAAACGTGTCCTACTACTTTCTCGACGTGATTAATATGTATGTATACCTGTACCACATTGAAAATTTCTTATACTAACGGCCAATGAGCAATGTTGCGGACAGACAGACAGACAGATGAACAGACGGGTAGACAGACATGGCGAAACTATAAGGGTTACTAGTTTATTATGGAACCCTTAAAACATCATTTTTGGGTCGTGGAGCAAGAGTAAAGACACTAGGGCTTATTAGGGTTAATACACAACGTACTATTATTATGTTCCAGATGCCCCGACCTGAACTCACCGCGGTCCAGTCCAGAGCGGGAGCTGTATGCCGACAGGCTGAGGAAGAGAAGAAGGCTTGTGAGGAGTAAAGTGCAGTATATAAGACAAGTGTATGGAGTACATGTTTAAAGCAAACATAGTGTTTTTATTTGAGAACCAGGGTGCACTCAAATTAAATGAAAAATACTCGTGAACGAAACAGACAGTCACAGGTGCATTCAGACCAAACGAGCATTCGCTATTCTGTCCCCCCACTCTACGAAATTCGATCGTTGCACAAAACGTGATTCGTTGATTTCGTAGAGCGGGGGATAGACTAGCGAATGCTCATTTGGTATGAATGCACCTCTATAAGACTGTATAAATAATTATATGAATGATATATAGAATTTTGGACTATTTATATGAAAAGTGGTCATTTTGACACCTAGGAATATGACACCTTGGTGTGTTCGATTGTTGAAAGTCTTACCCCCTTATTCATAAACGTGTGCTAACTTAACAAGCCGCTAATAATTGTTTGTCCCTTTTGCTCTTATGGACACATTGTTAAGACCGAAAGAGACAAACAATTATTAGCGGCTTGTTAAGTTAGCAGACGTTTATGAATAAGGGGGTTAGACTTTAATACAATTAAATGTTTTGAATCGGAAGCATTTTAACAATCGAACGTTTTGGCAATTGACATTGAGACTTATAATTTTTCACCAGGCCAGGGCATAATGGAAGTTAGACTTAATGACAAATACATATTTTTACATGTGGCCTTTTGGACATCCAGGACATTATTATATTCGGGTCAATTTACCAATTAAATTTGACTGACTCCTCGTCTTTCTGACAGTTGGACATCACGCCCCTAAATGATAAATAAATGGTCTGTGACACTTTAATCCCTTAGTCTACTCTTACGACACCCACGAAAAGAATTAGGGTAGTGACATTTTTTTTATTACTGCCGTCACCAATTTGGGAACGTTATGGTACATTATTATTTCATTGTTCCAAGTTCTACATCTACTGACTAGTACGGTTTTTAAAACTGATATTAAAAAGGCAATATGTGATTCTGATGTTCAAGATAAACGGGTAAAATTGCAATAAGCGCAAGTAAAATTGTGAAATTGCGGAAAATAATTTCTCGCAATAAAGCACTTGAGACGGTAACGTTTCGCAGGAAATTCCTTACGGTGTACTGATTAGGAAGTTCATAGCTCCTACCTATGAAAGGAATGTCGGGAGACGGTTTTGTAGACGTCAATTATATTATAGAATAAACTAGAAAATAATTTATATTGTGATTGTAAAACGAGTACCTACGTGAAAATATTGATTTTGGGATTGTAAAACAAGTGTACATAGTTACTCTACGACGCTCCGGCCTGCTACCGTAAACATCGAAGTTCCTAAATTTCGGGAATTTGTCTCTGTTACTCTGATGACGCCTTCGTTGGAGTGACAGAGACAAATCACCGTAAATTGCGGATTTCGTAGTTCGCGGTAAGGCTGCAGACTTCGGCATTGAATGAAGCTCAATAGTTTAAAGCTGCCAATGTGCGATGGACCGTATCATATTAGGTGTTCGAAGACGTGGATCAGAAACACGGTCCTATGCTCCAGAACTCGTATTGTAGAGGTCAGTATCAATGCTGCCAAGCTGAAATGGAATTAGGCCAGACATGTCTGTCTGCAACCGGAGAG
This sequence comes from Thaumatotibia leucotreta, assembly GCA_025490895.1. Lineage (NCBI taxonomy): Eukaryota > Metazoa > Arthropoda > Insecta > Lepidoptera > Tortricidae > Thaumatotibia > Thaumatotibia leucotreta. The sequence continues at coordinate 80,198 of JALPQI010003995.1, forward strand.
GTGGGCCAAATCAGTCACGGGGTGGATCTCACCGAAAGTACCGTAGAACATGGCGGGACGACTTGGACGCATTATGCGAAAAATTACGGGATCTTGCTAACAACGTGATTGCGGTCCTACCCCGAACATCGAAGTTCGCAAATTTCGGGGACTTTTCTCTGATGACGCCTTCGTAGGAGTGACAGAGACAAATCCCCGAAAACGGACTTCAGTGTTCGCGGTAGTAGGCCTGAATGGATAACGAGAGGGGACTTTTATGCCCAGCAGTGTGACACTCAATTATGAAATTAATAATTGATTTTTTTTTTACTAAATGAATTAAGGGCTATTAAATTAGGCTTTAAATGAAAACGAAACTTGACGTCACATTTTATGTTACGAAGTTAGCCATAATTATTTATTATAGTTTGCATAACCAACTTCCGTAACACTGCGAAATCGATTCAATTTTTTGTTAAAATACTCGTACGTTCAATATTTTTGATTATTTTTCATTAAATAAATTATAATACATATTTTTTAAGTTTCTTAATAACTGTAGTTACACAAGTAGGTACCCACACATAATATTAGTATGTAAAAGCGTCACGAAAAAACTTGTCAAGCTATAATAAACCTACTCCAATTTTATCACCATTGCATGACTGCACTAGTACTAAAGTATTAAACGTAAAAGCTTCATAACATTTTCAGGATGTAAAAATACCACGTTTCCTTATAATTATGTTAATTCTGCAAACAAAGAAAAACTATTTTAACATAAACGAATTCAATTGACACAGATTCCGTAAGTGTATAATGGTGAAAACTACAGAATTTTGCATAAGGCTTACGTTAGACCGGTCAAATTTCTCATGTGCTCTCATATTAATCGACACGGTAAAATCATCATTATCATATCAGCCGTAAGATGTCCAGTGCTGAAAATTGGTGCATAGGGGACTGATGACCTGGTGAATGACGCAGGAGTGCGCTGGATGTGGGTGGCGCAGGACCCGTTATTGTGACAATTTTTGTTAGAGTCCTTTGTTCATGATTATGATTAAGTACTCACAAAACGAGCCTCAATCGAGCAGGCACTGATTCGTTCCAGTATATTATATGGACCCGGGACTTGCAATCGTGAATTCCCATTATTAGTTTCCTCCATTATTAGGTTTTGTGGCAATTACACACATAACATTTTTATAAAAATAATTTTATTTAAAATAAATTACTATGTTTGTTAGTATCTAGCAGAGCTGCAATTGAATCGCATCTGATCCTGATTTCAAAATACACTCACTCATTTTGAAATACATTTTTTGTTCATTTTAATTTAAAAATCGAGTAGTTAACAATATAAACTATCGGATTTTCTGTCAAGTGCACTAGGGCTGCAAATCCTAGGATTAAAAAGGAAAACTAGAGAGTAATATTTTAAATGAAGATTTTGTTTCATTTGTAACGTATATATGTCGTCCATTAAATACAAAAGCGACACAAGTCAAAAAATTACTTTTTACAGGGGAGCTGTTTAAAAATTTTGTACTCGTTTTTTGTTCAAAAAATTTTTTTACAGCATTAATATTATATGTGTTATATATCAACTTGTAGGTATTTTAACCCTTTTTTGATGTGTTTGGTTATTAGAAAGTAATATGTGCTGTGCACGCTTTTATGAGCGTATACGTCCGTTTTGCATAAAAAAATAACGTTAACTCTGAATTTTTTTTTCCCATCAAAGGCCACAAATACAAAAAAATAAGCAGTTATTTCATTTAAATCATACATAAAATCATGTCTTAAACATAGAAATACTGTTTTTTTAACAAAACTGAACCAGACAAAACTTTTTCTTACTGTTTCTTTACTTACATATTGTCAGAACATGTTTATAGGTATCGTAAACGTTACTTTGATTAATTTTAACTTTGGTTACATATTTTGATGAATTTAACGGACGTAGTAGTTTAAAGTTCAGATATAATTATCGGTTTTCTTCAAGAATCAACCTGCTATATAAAAAAATATGGTACCTTTAGTTAATAAATATAAAATAAATACAACGCGATCAAAGGTATATTGTTAAGAATGGAATTAATACTTTGATACCACTTAGTTTTACTATAAACTGGAAATAGCCCACCTACGTAAATAATAAAAATCGGTTAAGTACATCTTTAGTTATTTGTTTTTTCTATGTGTATTGTATTTGTGTGGTGGTTACTATGATCCCATACTAAATGATCCAAATTGATATGTTTTGACGGTTTACTAGTTTTTTCATTAGAATTGATGCAAGAACTTAACCCTTATTAGTACAAGGGGATATTATTTCCCACTTCGTCTATTCGTATTACGACCGAGTATTTTTTTACACAGCAACATTTTATAAAGTTTACTATGTGTTTCCTTACTTCTGGTTAACATTCGATTTATTTTATTGGCAACACTTTTCACTCAATCTTCATTGTGTCAACAACTGTCAATGTCAAAGTCAAAGATAGTGAAAAATTGTAAAAAACGGTGTTTGTCGGCGAAGTGTGCTTGGATTTAAGAAAAAAAAATCTGGTAAGAAGTTTTTGCTGCCAGTTTCATAAAATATAATGTATTAGTTGTTATTACAAATATAAAATACTGTTTCAAACTATTGATTTTCCTAATAAATTGTACTTTCAAATTAAACGTCCAAGTGGGAAAATAATTCCCTTTGTTCATTCATGGCATTAAAAAAATAATTGCAAAAGTGGTCATATAATAAGTTTTCGAAAATATTATACAAATTTTTGTGTTTTATTACGAATTTCACTAAATTTTTTTTTTTTTTTTAACTCAGATGTACTCAATCAGTATAGGTGAAAAACTTAATAAAGTCACCTGTTGTATGTGTGAGTGACGTGTTCGAATAGGCATTTGTTTTGTTTGTGTTACTAATTTCAAATATGTGTTCTCTATTCGAATACGTCACTCACACGTACAACAGGTGACTTTCTTAACCCTTTACCGCATATCGTGACAAATTTGGGACGCTCGATATTTTCAACTACTACACTATTTTAACACATTATCTGTGTATCAAATTTACATTTAAATACTAGCTAGATATTTAAATTACCCATTAGGGTAGTTATTAAACAGTAAATCTTTCGCAATGTTACAAAAAATGATTGTAGAAAGTCAGTTGCAGAGATTCTGTGAACAGAGCAAGGCAGCCGTTTTTTGAACGCAGTTTTATTAAACATAAATCAATGTTTTGGTGAATTTATAGTTGTTAGTATACAGTGACATGAATCCCCAACATTTTTACGGCAGTCGACGTAAGTAATTATATTTACATTACATTGATTTATTTAATTAAATTTTGTTCCATATTCGGAACATTATGCATTCACGGCTTTTCGAACTAAGACAAATGTGGCACAACATGCAGTCTAGTCAACGAATACTAATCTTCATATTTGGAACTGTATGCATGGGACGTGTAGATCTTCTAGACGCGATGTTGGGATTTTACAGAATAAAAGTAAGGAGCAAAAAGTGGCACCACAGGCTGTTTTTCCACTTAGTAGACCCAAGTTGCGTCAATAGCTGGTTGTTGTGGAGGCGCAGCATGTCACAGAGAGGAGAAAATACATATATGCCTTTACTGGACTTAAAGCTGAATTTGGCAGAAGTTTTGATGGCCATGGATACTAGAGTATTTACACCTACACGTCGCGGCAGTATAAATATTGTTGTTAGAATATGAAGTTTTTTTTACGTTTTAGGCAATAGGTACTATATTGGTCATGACATGACCTCATATTGTTCCAAATTTGTCTAGTATATGATTCTAGCCAAGATTGCATATTGTTCCAGATTTGCCCGCAATTGTTTTTCTAAAATAAAGTAATTAAAAACATTTATATGTTTTTTTTATTATTTTTCTAAGGTTATATTTCTCATTTATAATTACATATATTTTTTTCAAACACATCAAAAAATCCATGCGGTAAAGGGTTAAGTTTTTCACCTATACCCGTTTATAACTTTTTACCACGCATAAAGGTTATTGAGTTGTGATTTGTAGGTTATCCTGATGTTCTTATTATTGTTTTATATTCCTTTTAAATTCACTACAAAATAGCACCGCCTAAGAAAATATTCCGTAGGAGGGAGATAGAAGATTTTGTGGACCATTTTTACAATTTATCAGACTTATCAGATGATTCTTCGCACCCCTGACTCCGCTAGTGCCCTGACCGCTACCAAAGCCAGAGCACCGGGAGTCGCCGGTACCTCGGTCGGCCGGTACCAAAGACGACTTCCAGCCTCCTGCACAAGCCGGTTTCAGAAAAGGCTTCAGCACCGTAGACCACATACTCACGCTCCGCCAAGTTATACAGAAGACCGAGGAGTATAACTTGCCCCTCTGCTTAGCGTTTGTGGACTACGAAAAAGCCTTTGATTCGATCGAGACGTGGGCTGTACTACAGTCTCGCCACCGGTGCCAAGTAGACTACCGGTACATTGAAGTGCTGAAGTGCCTGTACGAGAACGCCAATATGTCAGTTCGCCTCCAGGACCGGAACTCGAAACCAATTCCATTGCAGCGGGGAGTAAGACAAGGAGATGTTATCTCTCCTAAATTATTCACCGCTGCACTGAAACATTTTTTCAAGGTTCTGGACTGGAGGGGATTTGGCATTAACATCAATGGCGAGTACATCACTCACATTCGGTTTGCCGACGATATAGTAGTCATGGCTGAGACCATGGAGGACTTAAGTACCATGCTCGATGATCTCAGTAGTCTCTGAAGATGTTGGTCTTAAGATGAACATGGACAAAACGAAGATCATGTCGAACGTCCATGTGACACCAACTCCAGTGAAAGTTAGAAACTCTACACTCGAAGTTGTTGACGAATATGTATACCTGGGACAAACAGTCCAGCTGGGTAAGTCCAACTTCGAGAATCAGGAGATCAATAGTCGAATCAGACTTGGTTGGGCGGCGTTCGGGAGATTACGCAATATCTTCTCGTCCAATATACCGCAGTGTCTCAAGTCGAAAGTCTTCGACCAGTGTGTGTTGCCAGTGATTACTTACGGATCTGAAACGTGGTCGTTCACTATGGGACTAATTAGAAGGCTTAGAGTCACTCAACGAGCGATGGAAAGGGCATTGCTCGGGGTTTCTCTGCGAGATCGCATCAGGAATGACGAGATCCGCAGGAGAACGAAAGTGACTGACATAGCCCGAAGAATCGCCAGGTTGAAGTGGCAGTGGGCTGGCCATATTGCCCGGAGGACCGATGACCGGTGGGGTCGGCGTGTTCTCGAGTGGCGACCACGCACTGGACGGCGCAGCGTGGGAAGGCCCCCCACAAGATGGAGCGACGACCTGGTAAAGGTTGCGGGTGTCCAATGGATGCGGACAGCTCACGACCGATCTTTGTGGAACTCTCTGGGGGAGGCTTATGTCCAGCAGTGGACGTCAATTGGCTGATGATGATGATCAGATGATATTGATTCTGACGATGACGAATTTTACGGCGATGGTCTATCAGAAACTTACCTAAGTAAGCCCGATGATGAAATCATGATAGATAATGCATTTAGATCAAATGTTTGGAGTAACTGACTTCGATGGTGATGAATTGATGAGTTAGCACAAATCAATTCGCATTTTTTTAAACCGAAATATTAAAAATCATTCAAAAAACTGCAATGAAACAATAAAATCTGGAATTCTAAGGCCATTTTTCTCTTAGTCTTCATTGAACAAGGGGAAATAATTTCCCACCAAAAATCACCCCCTTCCACTTACCCCCTCCACTTTTCATATACATTTTCTGAATCCAGGTGCCAAACTTATTTATAAATTGACCTCTGTTTCCCAGTTGCAGAAAAATAATTCTCTGTCCTAATAAGGGTTAATTTTTGCTGATACAAAAGTATATCTTTCAATATTTAATTGCAGAGATAATAAATCTTTCCGAAAAATCTACTTATGATTAGTAATAATGTAACATTTTTTTTTCTAGACGACATGACAGTTAGCGCTAGTACTTGGGTACTACCTATGTAGTGAAGCAATAGGCATGATGACTGTCAAGTCAAGTCAACATCTTTTTTCGATTTTTGAAAGATTTACATGAAATACACAAAAGTAACGTCACGTTTGTATATTACACTTATATTAAATAAAAGTTCTGTACAATAATGACTGCAGTCTATATTTTAGTAATAATTTATTCGTGTGTGATGCCGTGCATAATGTCTAATAATTTATTTTAAATACAGTCATCATCTCTATGTTGGCATTACCAAAAGTGAAAAAATAAATACTACTAATATAAGTTTTTAGATTCGTTAAAACATACACCGGGGTTAGATCTTTGTTTG
>JALPQI010003996.1:0-68641 GCA_025490895.1 Thaumatotibia leucotreta
AGCGAGAGACTCTTAAGATGTTCGTCGAGACTCTTCGCTATTAAGCCGTTCGCTGTAACGACTATCGGGACTATGATCGTCGAGTCCAACATCCCACATGGCGATTACCTCGTGGGCCAAGTCTAGGTACTTACTGGCTTTGTCCTTCTCGGCCTTCACGAGGTTCTCGTCATGAGGGATGGTGATGTCGATGAGCATTGCCCGGCGTTACATTATTATTATTACAATGATAGTGCAGATATGGGGATAAACAAATTCGGTCGTAGGTCTCGGGTTAATATACGTCAGAGTATTTTTTTGTATATTTATCAATTTATATTGTTGTTTTCCGTGTATTGAAGTGCTTTTATGTATTTGCGATATATCAAGTATAATAATTATTATATCAAAAATATAATCGAAATAACTAATTACCTCATTATTGGTATTACTGTACGTCTTCAATGCACCGACTATATTATATGTATTATAATCTTGACGGTAACTACTTATTATTCAATAATCTAGGTCTCAGTCATGATCTCATGATCTAGGTTGCTTGTCAACACGTTTGCCTGGAGGCGATAGACGTGTTTAACATTATATCTGGGGGCTAGCCAATGTACATCAATAAGTATCTTTGGTTAGGTCTGAATTATAGAATATTTCTCTCTGCAATCTGCATCCTACAAATACCTATAGATATCGATCAGCTGTTTAATCTCATCATTAGATACTAAAATATAAAATCTAACTAAATATTCTGTGAACATTTTAAGCGTCAACCTGTAACCGTTTTTAGGTGAATATCTGAGCGTTTCAACCGCCTAATTTTGGTGGCATCATTTTTGCCGAAATTTCTATTCGTTACAATGCGCTACTTTGTCATTTGAAGGAGGCACGGTACCTTATACAAATGACGAAGTAGGTACTATAACATTGAGTCGTTGAGAAACTTCGGCAAAAATGAGGCCACCGAAATTAGATGGTTGAAACGCAGAGATATTCACCCTTTTAAATATTTGTTTTATTGCGTTTTTAGGATTCCGTAGCCAAAATGGCAAAAACGGTACCCTTTATAGATTCGTCATGTCCGTCTGTCCGTCTGTTCGTCTGTCCGTTTGTCACAGCCGATTTACTCGGAAACTATAAATGCTACAGTAACGAAATTTGGTAAGGATATGTATGATACTAAATTGTAAAAAAAAAACTATTGGGGTGGGGGCCCTCCATACATATAACTGAGGGAAAGAAAAATTTTTTTAGTTGTATATAAGCGTGTGGGGTATTAATAGAAAGGTCTTTGAAAATGAAATGAAGGTTTATAAATCTCATTTTTATTTAATTAAATCGTTTTCGAGATATCAGCTCTCAAAGTCTGAAAAATGTTTCCCCCCCTCTATTTTTTAAACTAAGCGATATAAAATTCTAAATAAATATATGTTATGCACATTAATAAACTCTATCCACGATTTTTGGTTTGATTAAATTATCTCCTATAGTGTTTGAGGTAGGTTGATTTATTTAACTGTATTTTTTTAATAATATAATGGTACCTACGGAACCCTTCGCGCGCGAGTCCGACTCGCACTTGGCCGATTTTTTTAATTTGTTATTATAACGGCAATAGATACATTCAATATAGAAATATATTAAATACCTTGTCAAAATTTCATCTATCCCAATGCATAATCTCTGAGAGACCTGTTAACGAGAGCTTACTTACAATATCTACAACATCATCAGCATATATCAGTCCACTGCTGGACAACGGCCTCTCCTTAGCCTATTCGTATACACATTGTTGATGAACATTAAAACAATATCATTGTTACGTATTAAAAATATCATTTAAATCACCTTGTTTATTAGGTGATTTTTTTTATTATCTATTACAATATGTGATGATTATTACCTACAAGTTATGTAGAAAATAAGTAACCAACAATTAATACCTATGGCTGTTATTCTCCAATAAATAAAATCAAATAACAAATCTCTTATAGATACATCAATCGTTGATTTAAACTTTCATGAATGCTTGTTGTTAAAATATTTGTTCATAAAAACAGTATAAAACAGTATATCTTAAAGACAGTATAGGTAAACAAAACATATTTTCGCTTAGTCAAGAGCCTTCGTTCTCTGACCTTGCTGAACATGCATTGCATGTACGAAAATATATCTACTATTATACCTATAATTTTATGTTTTGAATAGAATTAAATATCGGTATAGATATGTTTTAACGTAGGTACACGCAAAAAAAAGAAAAAAAAAAACAACAAACTCGAAAAAATGAATAACAATTAATCTCTCCCACAACTTTTACAATAATCAACAAACAAAATTGATCAAACGCGAGTACAAACAGCAACACTCCTAACTGACCATTAAAGACAGAGCAGAGAGAAAATGAAAGAGATAAATATATTTATATTATGTCAACTTCAAATTAAATAATACACGGGAATGTTGATTGACGCAACTTGGTCGAATAATACAAATCGGGTTCCGAAATCTTATGAGACTTGTATCACGACTTCTGCCGAACTCTGCTGACCAATGGAGCGAGCCTTGCTACGGTTAACCAATGATCGCTCGCAGTTTCTTCAGAAGGTGACATTACCATGGTTACGTAATAACAAAAACGTTTAACCAATGATTGATGATTGATTTTCCGGAAGCTGACGTTACTATAGTTACGTTATATATAACATCCGCTTTAGTCCTGGAGACGTCAATCTAACTTCAGAGCCGGTAATTTGACTGCTAAGCTGCTATGTAGAAATTTTCGTTCATTTTCCTTTCAACGGCTGTCACTGTCAGATATTTTTTCAAAGTTAGAATTTCAGCCAGAAACTATCAAGTCTCTATTAAACATTTGTATGGCTACTGACAGATGAAAGGTCGACTGTCCTATAAAGGTAGACTGTCCAACGTCTATCTACCCTATTGCCACAAAGGTTACATAAGTATTCAACTAACGTCAACTAAGAGATGTGACGAATGATAATAAAGACAGCAATAGCATTTGTCTCTGTCAATGGAAACATAATTTAAAATTGCCCGATAACATGGCTATTTGTAAAAATATCTTGACTTGAAAAAATACCTCGCCTATTAATGTTAGATAAATCATGGCAAGTTGGCAAGCCGTGTGGTGACGGCAATAAGAATACAATTTGTCACCACCCCAACTCCTCCTGCGGGTGTCGTAAGAGTCGACTAAGGGATTGAAGTGTCTCTGACCATTATTTGATCGAAGATTGATGATGGGCAGCAGCGTCATCACAGTGGACACATTACTGCGATCGCCAATCCGCTTGCCCAGCGTGGCGATTATGGGCATTTACCTCCTAATGCGTCTATACGCGTAGTTAATAGGAGAGGCCTACGTCCAGCAGTGGACTATCATAGGCTGATGATGATGATGATGAAATCATGGCATCCGATTTGAAGAAAAATTTCTTTTTTTATATGGTTTTTATTTTTGTTACATTAATGAATAAATTCTTGTTGACCTCGTAAAAACATTAATAAATTACTAAACGGTTTTAGACAAATCTATGAAGAACTGTCGTTATCCAGTTTCCACTAGGAACAACGACATCTAGCGTCTAATAATGGCCGATAGCTAATTCTTAATTTTCGTAGACGAAGGAATCTTTATTATTATGTCAACTAGTTTTCAAATACTGAAATTTTGACGCAACAAAGATGACATATCATCGGGGACCATCGGAAATGTCGCGATCGTGCCTACTAACGAAAAATACCGAACCCATAATATTACACGACCAAATTGCATCCTTTGCCAAGTGGCTCAACATTCCTATGTAACTGACATGTGATTCTCTTTCATGCAATATTTCCAATTTCTGAAGTGTATACCTAGCTGTGTTGCTGTTTGTACACGAGGCATTAAGAGATAAATTTCCATAATCACCACGCTGAAGTTTCACAGAGCATTTATTTACCGATGATTTATGATGGGCTGCAGCAGCATGAATCATAGTGGACACACTATTGCGATCGCTAACCCGCTTGCCCAGCGTGGCGGTTATGGGCATTTACTTCCTAGTGCGTCCATACGCAATTACACATAGGCTAAGGAAAGGCCGTTATAGTTAAGTTTAGTCTCTTTTTAGTGGAGTGAGATAGGCTTAGGGCTTGTGGATAAATCACGCGAGGTCCTATAGGGGGGAGGGGGTCTAAGAAAAAAGAACGAAAGATCACGTTCGGGGAGAGGGGGTACAAGGAGACCTCACGTGTATTTTTCTATGATGACCAAACTAAGTGAACGTGAATGAGAAAAATACACGTGAGACTGCTAGGGGGGGTTAGCCAAGAAACTCACCAAACATCACCAGGGGGAGGGGGGTGGTCAAAAAGTAGCCGAAAAAACCTCGCAGTATTTATACATGAGCCCTTATGATGATGACTTACCTATTCACTTTCAGCTAAACTATATCTAAGGAAATAGAAACAGAAAATGGCATTAAGCCAGCAGCAGTGTCGTCAGATACTGAAATGCAAAATGCGGGAGCCACGCTTCAAGCATGTGGAATCTTAAAGAAAAAATCGGAATTGATTACAATTTAACTAATACTAAAAGAAACTACGTTTTTTAGGTATTCAGCGTCGTCTTGTTATATTGTCACTTTTAATAAAACGCAATAAACATATTGCGAAAACACAAATCAAATTATTTATTAACCCTCTGCAACTGAGGTGACATACCACAGACATATTCTCAACTTTATGGTGTTGATAATTAGACACATGTCACATGACCAACAGTGGCAGAGGGTTAACCAGGTAAATATTTTGATTTGTACTTTTATTTTTCTCCAGTAGTCACACTACTTAATACTATTTAAATTATAAATATTAGATGTCATATACCAAAGAAAAACGACCAAGATCACCTATGTCCGAGGTGGGGATCGAACCCCTCGGCCACTCGGTCGGACCGAGTGCCGAGGGCCGCGAAAGCTGAGTACGTGGGTTCGATCCCCACCTCGGACATAGCTGATCTTGGTCGTTTTTCTTTGGTATATGACATCTAATATTTATAAAACGCAATAAATTAAAATACCTTCACATTGAGCCACGACCCTTCGAACTATCCACGTGTATTTGGTGTCAAAATAGCATTATTTGAAAAATGCGACCCGCGTAACTATAATGCGAAATGTGGATCTATGGAAGAAAAAGTAGAGAGAAATACGGAATTCGGGGCGTCTGGCAACACTGGCCAGCAGTGAATTGGCGCGTGCCTTGCATGGCGCACTTCATCTGCGGCCCTACTGCGAACACCGAAATTCGAAAATTTCAAAGATTTTTCTCTGTCACTCTAAAGACGCCTTCGTTGGAGTGACAGAGACAAATTCCTCTACGTTACGAACTTCGGTGTTCGTGGTAGTAGGCGAACGGATTTTAGTTTAGTCTAACTATGCTGCTTGACAACCTGGACATTTGGTTGGGGCTTGAAGTTGACCAACTCGAATTTAGATAAGTATTACTTCGTATAATTGGTTGGGATTGGGACACGTGTAACTAAGTATTTTGCCTAATAGTTGCCTTTATATATTAACAGCAGTATTGCGAAGTGAGTTATATATAAAGATTTCATAATAGAACTAAAATTGTATTAATATGTATGTACCTTTTTTTATAGGTCGTTATTGTCAAAACTGTACAATTACTAGGTATACATAAATTAAATTTAACTAATCTATCTGACCTAACCTATATCTAAGATTGGCCCTTGTGGCATTATACCAAGGATGCTGTTGGCATTTCCTCGCTGTATCGCAATTCGCAATACTTATATGTCGGAGTCGCGCTTCAGTTGGCGCAGACCTGTACGCTGTACGACACGTCGAGTCTTCGAACGCCAGAATTGTGTTATTCACAATGATAACAGTTTTGTTTGCAATGTTTACATTTAATTTGTTAAGAGTTACTAAATCTAGAAAACGATAAGCAATGTATTGCTTGGAGTGGTCTTTGCTTTGGTCCATGCGGTAGATTATAAAACCCGGTTGAGATCTACCCGCCTGTGAAGCAGGTAGTTTATGACCTGACAGTATAAAAGGTCACTAGCGCTGTTTTCATGATGCATTTGCATTCGCGCGTTAGACTTAGAAAGAAGTAATTCTTGCTTTAGACATTGGAAAGTCAATTCATTCTGATTCCCGCGTTAGACTTAGAAAGAAGTAATTCTTGCTTTAGACATTGGAAAGTCAATTTATTCTGATTCCCGCGTTAGACTTCGAAAGATTGATTCTTGCTTAGACTTGGAATAGATTCTGATTATGATCATTCCTTCCCTTAAGTCAGTCTATCTTGAGACCGCGAATAGATTTAAGTGCACTCCAGAGTAAGAGGAGTTTGACTAGATTCAATAGTTCGTTAGATTCAGATTCAGATCCTAGCATCCTGACGAAAGACGTTATTTCTTGTGTTTTGAATTGGTGAAGCATGGACTCAAACTTAGAACTCTCCAGTCGTTTTCCATTAGTTGTTGTTGCTGTTTAAAGTGTATGATTAATCGTGTTTTAAGTGTGTACCTATTGTAATGATCTAAAATTGTAATTATCAATGATTTGAAAAGATTAAAACATACAACCCGCTGAGTTTCTTCCTGGTTCTTCTCTGTTGTGGTTTAACTCTTGCGAACCAGAGTAGTAATAAAAAAAGATCTTAATTCATATTGTGTTTTCATTATGAGTCCATGCCTACATGCATAAGTGCGTAGATAGCTAAACCATCTCCCTATAGCTCGGCCGGAACCTGATATAAAAGGGCCCTACGCCGAAATATACATCTTTTCTTATAAAAATTGTAAGCACCACTTGATATAATACGTATATATTGATTATTTATGTAACGAGACATTATCGGCATCAAAACAGCGCAAATAATTATTAGCAAAAAATAAGTTCCCAGAATACTTCATTTTGCCGGTGCATTTCGTGCAGCTGAATAAAATTGGAAACGGGACACGGTCGGGTAACGAAGTGTGAATTCATTTCCCGCTCTTGAGATGCAGAGTAGGACTACAGAGAGCACAAATAAAAAGTCTAGAGTCAGATTCGTTAGTAATTCCTAGTTTCTTGGCTGTATGCTTTATTGTTCTTTTAGTATCGATTGAAAGAAAACCATAATTAAAAGCCTTTGAAGTAAACAAACATTACCATCAAGTTAAATTTTGTGTAACAACTTTCGAGAGTGAAACAGGGCAACAAATCAAAATTTCATTGATTTAAACTTTCAAGATTATCACTCATTATTTAAAGACAAACGGATCTTAATCGCGTAAACTTACGTTTAATTATATCCTGAGTCTGGCTGCGACCACGGCTGTAACGTCATGCCCGAAACGTCAGGATATACTTAATTAAACGTAAGTTTACGCGAATTTTCTCTGAGCGATCGACAAAACGCATTAACTTTTTTTTTAATTATTTATTTTTTTACTGCCTAAGGTTGTTGGACAAGAGTTCACACTATAATTAGTATGGCTATCTTTTGTAACACAATTGACGCGATCGTGATTTTTGTTTTGATTAAGGCCTTAACAATATAATTTTATCTGGCAATCGACCCATTAAGCAACAAGCTGAAGTTATTTTTTATTATACAGGGTTAGGCAGATTAACTGTCCTATTGTACAACATTCATTTATATATTGAAATTTACCTGATTTTCATTCGCTCTGTAAAATTTTAAGTAGTCGATTTAATCACTTTTATGAATACTGAAGCTCACTTTCATTACATTTCGTTTTATATACTATTTAGAAAAAAAATTAAAAGCGGTGTTCTTGGAAAATTGTACAGTGAATATTGGGGATCGGGGGAGATATTTGACTGACCGTAAAAACAAATATAAAGGTATGATTTAATACTGCGTACCAAAAAAAAATTAAATAAGACTTCTCTTTCCTAAATCAAGCAAAAAATTTATAGTTTTCAATTTTTTCGAGTCAGTAATGTAACCTATTAGTACCCATAGATAATAATATCGTTAACGCGGTACAAAGGCCATTTTCCAAAGAAAATGCGTTTTCATCGCAGGAGTTCGATTAATGTCACATTAATTATGTGTATGCTTTATTAAGGACTAGACGGTACGGCTAGGACGGTATTGTAGTCATTAATTTATGCCAAAAATCAGGTCAATCAGGATATAACACGATGAGATTATGAGTCTAATATTAACATTGCAAAGTACGCTACGTATCTTTAGATAACATTATATCAATATTTTCAAATTCAAATCAATACGTAGCTTTATTGGGACGGGTAGAGGCTAAGATTTATAATAAGTTTATCCTAGGATCGGTTAACTAAATATGGCATGACATAGCAAATAAGGTGGTGCGTGCCGGGTTAAATTCCTTTAATGACAAACTGCTTAAAAAAATACAAATTAAAGAGGAGACAATAGAATTGATTAACTGGCAGGGTAAAATACAGATTGTTTCTAATATAAATAGTTAACATCAGAAATTGTAACATTATATTATTTTAAATTATTTAAACAACTTTGAAACTTGGACAGTTAATCTGCCCAACCCTGTATATACGTATATCCCTTCAGTACCTACCTAACTTTGCTCTCCTCCGTTACGTAGCGAAAAAAGGTCACACCGTTAAAAACTGAAATATTTAAGAGGTTGCTTCTAATAACAGTAAAGATTCGGCCCATTAGGCATAAAAAGGAAAATGGTGTAACTGAAAATTCAGTCGGAAAATGTTTCGATGTTACGTCCAACGAAACATTAAATGGGCGTATTAAATATTCACTAGAGGTCCTTTTAAATATAAGTGAATTCTTGCCCTGGTTCGTTCGTAGGCATACGTTTATCCAAGTGCGAAAAGAAAGACATAAGATTTTTTATCTTAGTTGGAACTTTAAAAAATATATAGTATTCAGTTCAAATCCTGGCTCGTACCAATGAGTTTTTCCGAAACTTATGTACGAAATATCAGATGATATTTACCATTAGCTTTCGGTGAAGGAAAACATCGTGAGGAAACCTGCATACATCCGCGAAGAAATTCAAAGGTGTATGTGAAGTAGGGCTCACGGTACACGTGTAACCCGCCAAACCGGATACCCGTGTTCTTAAGCCCGACGGTACTAAGTACCCGAATTACACGAACCCGCTGGGTATCCGTGTCCGTGTCCAATACACGGATACCGTTTACACGAAATCGCGTTCTACCCGGGTACCCGGGTACTTAAGACCGAACCGAACGGGTTCGAAATAATTTGAGCAAATGCAAATAAGGTCTATTATTGAATGTAAAATGTAACCTGCAGCTTGGTTCGACACTACAAAACACTACCTGTTCAAGAAAGGTAACCAATTATAACTTTTTTATGGTGTACTGCCATTTGGCAAATTATGTTTCCCAAATATGACTTCCCAAATAACTTATCGCAATAGTCTCATTTCCCAAACAAATCTTTAGCAAAGTTACATTTCTCATTTTATTCATTTGGTCAAATTATTATTTTGCAAAGTTTCACTTCGTCAAGATTTTATTAAGCAAATGCTTATTAAGCAAATGTTTTATTTTGTCTTAAGTTAAAATCCAAAAAAAAATTGCCAAATTTGATACTTCGCAAGCTCTACTTATAGCAAAAGCCTGGCAAATGATAATATTATTTTAAAGTTTTATTTAATTCATAAGTCAATTACAATTTCATTAAACTAACTACATCTAAACATATCAAAATGGAAACAACGAAACAATAATTATAATTAAAAAAAAAAAAAAATTAAAGGTACAATACTAAATCAACACTAAACTAATCGAACAACCCGCCCCGCGTCACTCCCGGCGCAAAGGTACCCATAACACTCGCAGCATTGCCGCGTTGAACCGCCATGGATAACCTTTGCACCAGAAACGACCCGGAGCGAGGGTCGAGGCCTCTGTCCCGCAAACGACGTCCCACATCTTTAAAGAACGCTTTTGCTTCCGAGCACCAACACCCCATCACCTCTACCGCCAATGGGACAAACAAATAACCCCCCAACCCTAAATATTTCTCCCGCTTCTTCATCGCCGCCAATTCTGCCGCAGCACCCGCCGACCGGACAGTCCGACCAATATGGGACACGGCAAAAGTGCTGACGCACGTCGCGTCCCACAACAAGCACTTTCCCCTATGCCACGGTACAAGCGTCAATCCGTCCGGCCTCTTACCATCGGATCGACTGAGACCCGGTGGCTCTAGCACGCACGGAACATTTGCAGAAACTAGAGCCCTCCGGATAATGTCGTTCAACGCATGGTGCCGTGGGAATCGCCCCGCACACCGACTACAACTCAGTGCGTGATAACCACGACTCTCCACCATAGTGCCGCAGATGCATAGATGAGGTTCGCACACATTGCAGCCAAGGCGGAGGGCCACAGCCACCCGCAACGAGTCGTTGTCTAGCAGGGTACCCAAATGCGAGGAAGGCAACGCATGCAGCCAAGCACCGGACTCGGGTTGCGACACGGCATTAAGCCTAGCCCTATCGACCCCGGTCGCATTTGCCACCAGACAATCGAAAGCCCGCTTAACCCCAACATCATCCCACGATCTCTGGCTATCCCGCCCTTCCGGTGGAGAAACGCCCGGGTTGAGCGCCGACCAAGTCTCCAAGGCGCCAGAAGCGAAGGGTAAAGATATCCCGCTGCCATTCAAGGAAAAAATTTGAGCAACGAGATCCTCCACCCCACACGATGACGCCAGGAAGGCCGGCACGCAAACATCTCGCACCCGACGTACTCTAAGTCCACCGAACCGAATAGGCAGAGAAGCCTGATCCCACTGCCAGCCGTCGAGGGAAACGTTAAGCAGCACCTCTACTGACTCCGATCTGATCTGATTTTAAAGTTCGTAGGTCTACACAGGAATTTCGTACTTTTTTGCACAACCCTTGGCTTGAAACAATTAATTTTCGTTATTCTTATTATTTTTTGTTATTCTTAATTTTAAATTTGATGTAATTAGGATTTTGATTTTTATTGGTGTTTATTTAGTATAGTATATTTTATTTGTATGAATTGACTATTGACATGTGTTTTTTACATTAAAGATATTGAATTTTTTTTAATTTGAATTTGAATTTGAACTTGCCTGGAACAAAAAACGTATTTCATGAATAATTGGTATCATAATGAATGAAGTGAGAACATAAAATCCATCATAAAGGCACACATAGCCACGGATAAAAAAACTATATTTTTATTTTCATTTTAATAAAAAAACTATCCCAGAGCCACCGTTAGGTACGACGACGAGCGAAGCGAGGAGGAGTGTTAGGTGAAACTGCGACCATACAGCGCCAGAACCGACTGTTTTGTTATTCCCTCGGCATTGCGTTCCCTCATCAGTTTCATCTAAATTACTGTTTAAAACCCGACTTTTAATTGTTTATCAACATAATGTAAGACCCCGTGTGAGCTTTTTTTTAAAAAAAAAACATAAACATACTTCAATCTTTCGGCGAAATGACTTTATGCGAAAAATTGGTTGCGATGTAATATTGTATATGCGGTATAAATCGTATGCCATACAATATTTTGGAATTAGTAAGTTACGCCAAACGATGCATTTGCCAAAAAATATTTTGGTAAAATAAAAACGACCAAGTAATTCTTTGCTAAACAATCGCTTGCCAACAAAAAAGCTTGATAACTGTAAAATTGCGATAAGTAGTTTTGACAATTGAATTTTTGCCAAATGAAAATTTGGGAAAAATAGTTTGCAATGTGATACTTTGGGAAAAATTATTTGCCAAACATTAGTAAACCCTTTTTTATTAATGTTTTATAAATTTCGACTCTATCTGTTACGCAATAAGGTCTATTTGACACAATTAGCCTTCCGCTTATCTATCCATTTGTACTATAGCTCTTAAGTCTCACGACTCATTCGTACGCTTCTCTTCATGGACGTCCCCGAACCCGCGGGTAATTAAAGTCCGTGTAAATAATACCCGTTTACCCGTGCAGACGGGTATTATTTACACGGACTTTAATTACCCGTGTAAATCGGGTCAGAAACCCGTGTACGTGTAACACGAACACGGGTATGAGAAACGTTGACACGAAACCCGGACACGACCGCGAGCCCTAATGTGAAGTTCACAACCCGCTTAGGGCCAGCGTGGGGACTTTAGCCAAATCCCTCTCATATATGAGAGGAGGCCCGTGCCTAGCAGTGGGACATTATAAAGGCTTCAATATTATTAATAATAATATTATTTAGTATTCAGATAATCGACGTAAGAATAAAATACTAAATTTATTTAACACCAAAAATATTTTTTTAAACATAAAAATATCGCAAACGTGTCAACACAAGCTTCGTCAGGACTCAGGGGGCAATAAAAGCAAAATAAATAAGCAACAGACTTCGTCTCATACTCGTACACATTAATGATGGAATCCGCAACAAGCTTCTTCATGTTATCTATATGCTAACACGACAGGACTTCTAAACACGACAGCAAAGCAACCATTCCCAACAGTACCTGATCCAAAAGTCCCCATTACACCGGCCGGCCGCGTTGCCGCGTTGAATGGCCAAGGAAATCTGAAGGACCAGGTACGATCCGGAACGAGGATCACAACTCCTATCTTTCAGCCGTCGACCCACATCCCCAATGGATATATTCGTCTCCACAGCCTAAGGTCTCGCAGTTCCTACCACCACCGGCACGAAGTCATACGCTTGCTCTGAGGCAGAGTATTTAGATTGCTATACTTTGGCCGTATTCTCCGCTGCCGATAACAAATGAGACGCTGCAACCGTACTGACGCACGTTTCGTCCCACAAGAGGCACCGACCCTTCTGCCATGGAACCAATGTGACCACCAGACCTCTTTTCATCCGTCCGGCTCAAGCCTGTAAGAATTCAAATTATTTATTATTACAATTTTAAATATCATACACTAAAACACCGGCCAAGTGCGAGTCGGACTCGCGCGCGAAGGGTCCGTACCATTATCAATTATTCATTTAAAAAAATACAGTTATATCAACCTACCTCAAAAACTATAAGAGATAATTTAATCAAACCATAAATCGTTGATAGAGTTTTTTAATATGTATAACAATATTTTTTTTTTAATTTTATACCACGTAGTTTAAAACATAGAGAGGGGACACATTTTTCAGACTTTGAGAGCTGATATAATATCTCGAAAACGGTTCGCTTAAATAAAAATGTGATATATAATTAAATTCTTAAAGACCTTTCTATTGACACCCCACACGCTTATATACATCTAAAAAAAAATCTATCGCTTAGTTACATGTATGGAGGGCCCCAACCCCAATTATTTTTGTTACAATATAGTATCATAATTCTGTAGCGGTTCATATAACACATATTATTACTAAATTTCCTTACTGTAACATTTATAGTTTCCGAGTAAATCGGCTGTGACAGACAGACATGACGAATCTATATGGGTTCCGTTTTAAAAAAATAAATTCCTAAAAAAACCTAGTCGATATTATGGTTAGTGCGGAAACTGAAGACGTTTGGCAGCAAGGCACGCCCATATACAGTGTGTAAGTCTAATACGGGCGAAGCTCTTAACGGGTGTTAAATTACGACATAATAAGTACATTCAAATTACTTTTACTCAAAATTAGAGCATCAAAATTTTCCATACAAAATAATTCAGCACGCAATGTAGAGCAACATACGCGAGTTAAACACTCGTTGACAGCTAATTTCAAAAGCAGATGACATAACTGCCATGTCAACAATAACAAATGTTCGTACCTACATTGCTGCTCCGATAATCTTAAAAAAAAATCTGTGGGGTCCCAATTAAGAGTAATTTAAAAAAAACCTTGTAAGACATGATTACACTAATGAATCCCATGCCAGGTTTAATTGATCACCCGTATTAGATTTACACACTGTATATCACGTGCAAAAACCAGATGGTAGTTGGAGGATCCTGAAAAATGCCGAGATCCAAGAACTGGTGGCCGAACCGAACATCATTGGGGAAACCAAGGCCCACCGTCTCCGTTGGCTTGGCCATGTTGAGAGAATGGAGGAGGATCGCAACGTCAAGAAAGCATACTTGGGTCATCCGACGGGCCGTCGTCCTGTCGGCCGCCCCAAGTATCGCTGGATAGATCTGGTCGAGGCGGACCTGCGCGAGCTGGGTGCTGGTGACGACTGGCATGAAACTGCTCAAGACCGAGTGAAATGGCGTGCTCTTGTGTCGGAGGCCAAGACTCATTTTGGGTCGCTGCGCCCATCTAGTAAGTAAGTATATCACGTGCGTTAACTTTCTACACAAAGTCACAGGTACATTGCGTCGTCTCTTTCAATCGATAATTTACAGATGAAGAGTGAGAGAGATAAGGAAATTGAGTATCAATAGGTAGAGTTCGATGCCCACGAACACGTACGAAAATATACGTGGCTCACGTACCAATAGATTATCTTATCTTTCGAATGCTGCTCGCTCCCTGGAAATTGAACTACGTATTTTGAGAGTAAGACAAAGATTTTTGGCTGCAGTTACTGTAGAATGAAGAACGTTCTATAAATCGGTGAGTTATTTAAACAAAGCAATTGCTCAGAATGTGCTCTTTTGACGGTAAACTAATGCACAAAACGAGACACTTTTCCGCACTAGTGTGGGATGGAATTCAGCTAGTATTGTTCCCATGGTAATTATCTAAGAAAAACTTTGTAGATATATGGCATTCATTTTGTAATGTAATAAAGGGTCCGAAATACGAAGACTGCCCAATTTTGGCAAAAAAAATACCAAAATTGTGTTCTGAATCAGAATTTCTCATAGATTTAGCAGGTCTAAAAGTTAGAGCATGGATAAATTGGATAATAATAATAGATTGAAATGTAATGTATTACTTTGGTTAATGTACAAATTACGAGTATCATCCTTTTTCTTACAAAATATTTCGTAATCTTCGAGTGAATCAGTTTAACCTTTCCAAGAGAGTGCTCTCATTGCTAAAATAAAAGAACCTAGTGAATTTCAGGTCGTCGGCAATTTTCAGCGCTCATTATGGATACTAAAATTATGATGGCATTATCCAAGTGCTTAAATTTAAAAGCACTTCATAGAAAATTATTCACGATGATGTAAAAATAGTTTGGTACAATCGACGTTTTATTACATTGCTTATTTGTGAGTGTTTAAGTAAAAACGTCCCAATTTGTCACATAAAATAGAATAGAATAGAATAAATGAATAAGTGAATAAATATTCACAGACTTCGTAATTCTTAACTAAACAAAACTACATAATATCGTACAACAAAACAGAAAGAACAAAGCAACAACGAAATTATTTAATCACAGGTTGATGCATTTTACTGTTTGTTTTTATTCTAAATACCAAAAATAAGTCTCTAAGTCCATTAGGGCCATGTTTTTCAAAATTTTTCACACTTTTTTGTATTTCGTACTTTTAATATGATTTCTACTCAGGAGGTAATAGGAGAAAAATGATGTCCCAAAATATTTTTTCCATTCCGTTACCATTTTTTTATACATTTTTGTTTTAATAAGTTCTAGTGTTAGAAGTAGGTACGTTAGAGGTAGGTAGGTATATACCTATTTACCTATAGCTTTATCTATGTATCAATACATACATAGATAAAGCTATAGGTATATATTTGTATGTGCTCAACCTTTCTAGCTATATGACCCGAGGGCCGGCAGAGAAATATATCAAACGGTGTAATAAATGTACCGAATCCCGCCCACGGCACAATTTGTGGCCGGGCTAATTTCTAGCGTCATAAATACAGGTCGTGAGTCGTGAGAGCATAAATACAGCAAGGGTTAGGTGACAAACGATGTCACAATGATGTAAATGTTTTAAGATAAATAATGCTACCATAAAATAACAATTGTACTCAAATGCTGGCCTGTTGACAGTGCTTATTATTTTTTAGGATTACGTTAATTCTGAATTCTGGCTCCTATGTCACCATGATGACAGGTGCGACAATTGTAAAAAATACTGTAGTTTCCTGTTGCCAGCGTCCGTAGGCTGCGGTTACGGCTTACCATCGGACGAGCCATGTGTTTGCTTTCAGGGGTGGATCCTTTCAAAATAACATAAAAAATTGCATCGGCCGGGAATCGAACCCGGGCCGCCCGCGTGGCAGGCGAGCATTCTACCACTGAACCACCGATGCTTATATGCAGTGTTACAAACTAACAGTTCTGTTTACCGATATTCAAGACTTATTGCATAACAAAGTACGTACTTTCGTGGCATCTTCACAAAATCGTTTCGATCAGGTATTATAATTTCAGCCTTAATTAAGTGACGCTAAGTTTTATATTTCATTGGACAGTATGGACTTACAACCTTTTGGGTGCGAGTATGGCGGTCACTTTTACCAATCTAAGCAAATTACTCAGCACCTTTTTATATTACACTGTATTTTGTGGATTAAGTAGGTACCGCTGCAATACCGTCTATGCATCTCCCTCGCACCAATATAGCACGAGAAAGATGCATAGAAAGAAAGTACGGATATAGCTTTTGATTGCATCTTCCTCACAATAATATGACACGAGATAGATGCTATTGCTATACTCGCCGTTAATAGATATTGCGAACTATGTACATAAACCATGTTTAATCTCCAA
Source organism: Thaumatotibia leucotreta (assembly GCA_025490895.1). Classification (NCBI taxonomy): domain Eukaryota; kingdom Metazoa; phylum Arthropoda; class Insecta; order Lepidoptera; family Tortricidae; genus Thaumatotibia; species Thaumatotibia leucotreta. Next base: position 16,670 of record JALPQI010003996.1, read on the forward strand.
TTGAATATTGCTAAATCCACTAGAAACCCTCTGTCGATCCATGTATCTGTCTGTCCGCAGCATAGCTCAGTGGCCGTTATTACTAGAAAGGTCATTGGGCGTTTTGACCCGCTTTATGATTTTTCGCGTACAGAGACCAAACTAGCTTTTAAAGAAAGAATTACTTAAGGATTGTATAATTGCGTAAAGCCCGGTTCACACGTATTAAGTTGTCAAGTAATTAACTAAATTTTAACTTAATTTTAAGTAACTTAAAGCGTGTAAACGATCAATTTAGTAATAAGTTACAAGTTAAAATTTAGTGTGCACTTAAGCAAGTAGATTAGAATTCCGTCTATTTTTCGGTTAAGTGGGTGGGCGTGGCTTACCACTTGACACGTTTGGACAGGTACGATTTAGTTAAATATTAGTAAACTGTATAAGTTTGGCGGAGCGGTTGCAATTGTATGTTCGTAAGTAACATCTTTTTTGAATAACGTCAGCCATGCGAGAGCACATGAGCGCCAACAACGGAGTTGAAGCAGTCGCCGTGGTCGGAAACGGTTAGGATCCTATAATATATATATGTATATCTTTTTCGAAAATGTCGAAGTGGTCGCAAAACACTACAGTGAAGTTTATTGAAGAATATATTAAACGCAATTCATCCAAAACCTCGCTTAATACGAATTTAATTACTGACTTGAACGCGCTATTGATGGTCCATCTCGGGCGGACTAAAGAGCTTAGCTGTTACGACGTGTAAACGCTGACTTAAAATTAAGTCGCTTAAAATTAAGTTAAAATTTAGTTGACTACTTGACAACTTAATACGTGTGAACCGGCCTTAAGCGGTTGTGCTTGTGACCTACTTTTCTGGTTTCGTCTTGCGAGAATGCGACTCATACCCCTCAGTAGCACTTACATTTACCAATATTCCTAGCCCTATTTCGTTTGTGTACACAGTAAACCAAACGTCTTAACAAACTCAGACGATATTGACGTGTTCGCGGATAGTGCTGGAGTATTTTATAGGAAACTGTTACAGATTTTTGCATGATTTTAATTTTTAATGTTTGTTTTGTTTTACATGTTTAGATTTTTCTTATGTTTGTTTTATTTTATTAATGTTTTACCACGTAAGTGCTTTGGTGTAATACTGTTAATTAACGTGTAATTAAATGTATATAAATAAATAATAAATAAATATGCCTGAACAAAATGCCCAGTGACCTTTGCAATTCAGTACTGGGGCTTATTTTTTTCTCGAAAGCTTGTACCTAACTTCTAATACAAGCGGAAGTCTTTATCAAATGAATAGTGTTAAAAATAGACTTCCACTTGTATTACGAGCTAGAAGCTTTCGAGAAACGGACCCTAGATATATTATACATAGTAATCACGTCAAAAAGTAGTAGAATAAAATGTGTTTTTTTTTTTCGATTAACTCCCCTAATAGTAAAATATGTCCCTCTGACTTTTGCTGCATGGGTCTAAAAATATGAAAAATAATAAATAAATAAATAGTGGACTTCAATAATACTTAAAATAAAACTATTTTGAATTTTGAATAACTACGGAACTCTACCCTCCTAAGGCCCAAGGCGAAATTTGGCTTCTAGTCATTGTAGACCACGGTCCTACCAGTAGTACTATTGTTTTATACTCGTCCAGGCACAAAATCGATTTCCTTACCATTAATGTAATTACACATTAACCCATTAAAATATGACATAAAATACGTACTAGATATTTCATGTCATATTTTCCTAGGATTCTTTAGTTTAGCCTCAAGAGTTCATTTCATGAGTAGGTAGTAGATTTTTTCCCCTCTTGATAATGTCAGACGATTCGAAATTGCTTATTAATAAGCTTACTTGAATAAAGAATAGTTTGACTTTGACTTCAAGAGGAATTCTGCACCTTTACGCGTTTATTTTAAAGTCACTTTCTCAATCTATTTCATGTAAAATATGATATTTGTAAAGTAATGCGGTAGGGTTAATTACGGGCCGGGTTAGTTTAAATTCGTTTGCTCCAGTCAACTAGCCTAGTTGGTAGTGACCCTGCCTACGAAGCTGGAGGTTCCGGGTTCGAATCCCGGCGAGGGCATGATTTGTGTATTTATTTATCACAAATATTTGTTCCTTGGTCATGGTTGTCTATGTATTTAAGTATCTATATGTATCTATCTATTATATATATCGTCGCCTGGTACCCACATCACAAGCCTTAATTGAGCTTACCGTGGGACTAGGTTGATTTGTGTAAGATGTCCCAAGATATTTATATTTATATTTATTTATATATTTAACTTATGATTAACGAGTTTGGGCTTCAGCTTTGCTTTATTGGTATCCCGGTAATTATGAATACGGGTCTTATCTTGTGGTTTTTACTTGCCTGTTTTTCTGGGTGCTATTCAACATTTCCATCTTTATCCTGAAATAAAAAATATTTTTCATCACACTTACTATCTAAGCGCACCATTGCTTGCATGCATAGCGGGAGTAATAGAAAAATGAAATTCCCTAGGGAGTAATAAAAATAACATTACGTCATAGAAAAATATTTTGTCTTAAAACTTTTTTTTGTCCGTAAGTGTGGTGAAAAACATTGTATCCATCACGGTCGGTAAACGGAATACTAAGTCGAGTCATTAAAAGCCTTCTAACACTCTCGTTAGTAATTCCGTACTTACCTCCCTTGATGCACAATGTACTGTATATCTTGTCACAACGTGGCATAGCAAGAATAAATTGAATACAGAGCGTCCCAAACTTAGGAACATGAAGGGAAATATCTTAAATGTCTATGATAGTGTATTTTAGACAAGAGGAAGATCACATTTTGCGCATTAAATTAATTAATTTATAAAAAAATATCCACTTAATTGACTACAGTAGTTTCATATGCCTATGTTTTTAATTTGATTAAACTTATTAATTTTACGTTGTCTACTTTCTTTTAAAATATAGGTACTTACTATACTACTTAAATATAGTTATTCTTTTTTAGCTATTCTTTCAATTAGCATCATAATTAAAAGATGAGTTATTTTTTTTACGTTTAATTCGGTTCGATTCCCAAAACATTGCTATGAATTACTAACTTTTAAAAATAACATTTTAATATTTTTTTTCAGCAAAATACACTATCTACGATATTTATTGTAGGTACTTCCCCTTTAATGCTCTTCATCATGTGCCATAAGTTTGGGACGCTCTGTATTATAAAAATAATGATATGAAGTTCTAAGAACTCCCCTATTTATTCAGGTGTTATACCTGCATGCCTAACACCTCATCATCATCATCAGCTTTTGATAGTTCACAGCTGGACTCTCCTATTAACTATGCGTATAGACGCATTAGGAGGTAAATGCCCATAATCGCCACGCTGAGCAAGACTAACACCTAATACTTTTTTTTATCGTACGCGCCCAAGCCAGAAGAATCAAAATAAAGAGTAAGTGCGCGTTAATAACGTGGCGGCAGCTCATGGTAAGCACACATTACCTAATGTGAACTAAATACACTATGCTTGCTGCGATTAGTCTAGAGTAAAGTCATAAGTGAAAGGAATTTAATCTTGAGCAAATCTCAGAAATTTGCTAACTAATTCACAAACTAATTTGAAGCATCGGTGGTTCAGTGGTAGAATGCTCGCCTGCCACGCGGGCGGCCCGGGTTCGATTCCCGGCCGATGCAAGTTTTATTAATACCTACTCTTATTTTATGTGTACAATTTTAAATCATGCTCTAAATGCTGTTTCGCTAAAGTCGTTTTTATTTACAAAATCATAATATTATAAATGAAACCTGTACATTTTTTGTAGTCTTATTTAGTATTAGTATTAAGGATGAATGGGCTTTAGTTGAGTGGCATTTGCAGTACCCCTACGCCCTGTTTAAAAAAACTATAGGTCATTACACCTTTTTTTACTCTTTGGAAAGTAGTTTTAGGACAAACCCGACCGACGTGATTATAAGAGAAAATCTCAGTTGTCTACAGTCACGTGTTGTAATTAGACACAGGCATGTGTCAGCTGGCACGTACCAATTCGTGCCTCCGTTACGTGTCCTGTTTGGCTATTCGGGGGTGAATTCGGATTCTGAAAATAAGGCTTCGACATCTGGCTCGGATTCGTAAGTGCAATCTATAATCCTACGGAATAAATTGACATAGCGCTGACAGGTAAAATTATACCAACAGCAAAATAAAAATAGTAAGGAGTATTATGTCGAAAACAATATTATATCGACAAGCTGTAATTTCAATATTTCAATACGAGGCACAAACTTTTGCTTGTTCTATTTTCGAGGTGGTAGAGGGATAAAATACGTTTTTACCTACTAGTCACATAACATAACTTAAAAAAGAAATTCTATTTTAGTACTTGGGTTGTCATAGGTACTACATTTATACACGGTGGAATTTAATCGGTGAACAGGAACCCATTTTTCTAATTCAGTAATCGATGGCGGTCACGTTTATGTAGTACATAAGTGGAACCAAGTTTTTTTTTAGCATAACAAATTTTTATGTTGAAATTAAACTTTAATTAAAATTTATTGTCACCCTACTAATGGTTTAGTCTGAAAAGTTTAATACCTCTTTTCAAACTATCAGCCATGCATCGCTCTTATTTTACATAGGAATAGAGGCTATCGCAAAAATTAAAGCATGTAAGTGGTTATTGCTCATTTATGTTTTAAGTTTCTATGGCTGATAGTTTGAAAAGAGGTATTAAACTTTTCAGACTAAACCATTAGTAGGGTGACAATAAATTTTAATTTCAACATAAAAAAAAATTATGCTAAAAAAAAACTTGGTTCCACGTAATTACTACATAAACGTGACCGCCATCGATTACTGAATTATAAAAATGGGTTCCTGTTCACCGATTAAATTCCACCGTGTATATAGTTATACGAGTACAACAAACTTAACGGAGATAATTGAAAATCGCAATACAATTTAACTTTGCAACAGACGGGTTTAGGCCACTCTAGAACATATCAAAATAACAAATAGTTCTTGAGTGGCCTACAAAGGTACGAGTACGTCACGACACAAGTGCGAAAAACACGAAATCTGAAACGAGTGGCGATGTTTTAAATCGACACAAGTTACGAATTTCGTTTTTGCACGTGTCTCGTACGACGTTATTTAGTGCAGATGGCCCTCCGAAATTTTGGACCTGACGTAGAATGACACACTTCTCGCACTAGACCCAAAAAAGGCACCATCAGTACTAAAAAACAATATTTTATAATCGTACGCGAGTTTCCGTGAAATTGGAGTTTGTAAGTTCTCAGAAAACATTCCTGCTCCGATTCCAATAAAGCATTTCTTAGTCAAATATTGGACAAGTCATCTAGCTTCTGAAATTTTTATTCCCGTATTTTATGAAATTAGGTTTGTCGGAGTGAGTTGAATTGGAACGAGTCGCGGCCGAAATTATGTAGGTTAAGTTAATTTTCTTCACTTTGAATTTATGTCACTACATTATTTTACTACCTTTCTTTACACAATATTTTTTTTATAATTAAGAGTGAACCAAACACAACGTTCAGCAAAGCAGAGTCGTTTTTGAAAATGATATGTATTAAGACTTTTTTATGCAATTTATTTTTGCTGGCACGTAAGTTGTTTAATAGTGCTACAAACTTATCTAAGTAATCCGGACATGTAATATAGAAAGTATAAATCTTATAACAAAAACTATACTACGCTAAAGTTAATACTGTAAATAGGGAGACGTCTGGATCGTAGAACAGAAGTAAACAAGGTACTAGGACGGTCACGTTGAGCAACTTTTACTATGCAGACATTCTAGAGATAGCGAAAAAAAATCTTTTAGAGGCCTAATTTATTATTAAGGTTTTTTTCCCAACTCTTCCTGTGGGGTTTTCATAAGAGTCGTCTAAGGGATTTGAACTGACACTGACCATGTATTTATTGAAGATTGATGATAGACAGCAGCATCATCATAGTGGAGTGGACATATTACTGCGATCGTCAACCCGCTTGCCCAGCGTGGCGATTATGGGCATTTGCCTCCCAATGCGTCCTATGCTTAGGTAATAGGAGAGGCCTTTGTTCAGCAGTGGACTGATTATAGGCTGATGATGTGATAATTTGTAGGAATTTTTTATAGATATGTTTGTGAAAGCAAACTAATCGTGTGCTCTGGCTGAAAAATAATTATAAGTATGCGGTGCGGCGTTGTCGTGGTGCCAGAACAGGTGCCGGGCTCCTGACTTCGGTCGCTTGTCCAACCAAGCTGACAGTACTTGTGGAGCACAAACGGTGTCACCATTCTGAGTTAACTGTACGTTGATCCTACAGCAGCACAGTTGCAATATGTCCCGTTTTACAGAAAAATGAGGCAACCATTTGTTTCTGCTTGCTGCGTGCTCGACGACATTTTGTTGGTTGTTCATCTTCGCACCATACCGCCGACTGCCGCTATGTTCCAGGATCTTAGTTATAATTATAGCCACATTTCGTCACCAATTACCATATCGTACACATTATTTTTCCTCACATAACATATTTGATTTGTTCCATAAAAACTTACTTAAGTTATTGTAATGTACTATGTATGTACCTACACATAGGCACACTCTTCGGTATTTAACCTCATACTCGTATAACTATAATGACCTAACGCAATTTCCTACTAACAACGAATTAATCATAGCAAAATAGGTACCTACAATATTTTCTTAGCTGTAAACGAGTATAAAAGTTAAGTAAGTATGGAGTTAATAGAAAACGAATAGGTTTAAAAAGTAATCAAACGGGCTGGCCGCTGGGAATAGCCTGATATGGGTGGCTTAATAGCTGAAGACAGGCTTAGGTACTAGTAGGTATTAAGGCTGCCCGCGAACAAGGCGAAAAAAATACCATGCATTCTTGACGTCAGGTAAAGCAAAAAGTCTTGTAATGACAATGCCTCAAAAAACAATCTCTGAAAACAATCCGCTACTTTTTAAGCTCGCATTTTATCTAAAATGGCAAAAACAGAACTTTATAGATTCGTCGTGTCCATCTGTCACAGGGTGAATATGGTTTCAACCGCCTAATTTTGGTGGCACCCTTTATGCCGAAGTTTCTATTGGATACAATGTGCTACTTTGTCATTTAAAGGAAGCACGGTACCTTATACAAATGACGAAGTATAACATTGAGACGTTTAGAAACTTCGGCAAAAATGATGCCACCAAAATAAAGCAGTTGAAACGGTCAGATATTCACCCCACGGCTAATTTACTTGGAAACGTTTTAGTTTGATCAAAATAACTCACATAGTTTTGAAATAAGTTGATTTGATTACAATTTTCATGTTTGTTGCTACGGAACTAGTACGGAAACAGTGAACATCTTTCTACTGATATGACAATGATGATGTCTTATAGCCAATATGTCTTATAAGACTGAAAGGGACAGACAATACTTAGCGGCTTGCTAAGTTAGGAGACGTTTATGAATAAGCAGTTGTAATAGAGGGCATAGTTAGAACTGAAGAAGAAAAACAATGTCACTAAACCGGTTCCCAATGTTCCCATAGAATTTTATTTCCTGTAAATGATTGTTAAATATAATTAAAAATGTCGTAGGTAAATGCTATCACGACTTCCTAGCATAACAATGAAGAATAGTAAAAACTGACAAACCAGCCTGCAAGAAAAAAGTCTGTGGGTCAACCCTTCGCACCTTCATATAAATTTTCTGCCTTTTCTACTGACGACTTTACTTTTCCTGTCTATATTTCTCTATGACAGATTTTTAAGCAGCTTTGTACAAATCGAAAATATATTTTCCTTAGAACCGAAGTTCAACTACCTGTAAACAAAATGGCTGCCACGAACAGACCGTAAGACGTCCATGATTGACACTACAGCCTTTCACAACTGTCGTGAGCACACGTAGCCGTAAACAGAGTTTTTGCTGGCTTGCTACAGAACAGTATGAATAGACACCGCGAGATTATTTAGTCACTTTATTCTCGCAAGTATGGAAAAGAAGATTAGCGAGCAGTAAGAATAAATTTGTCACTACATCAAATGGACGTAGTTTAGCGAATAGGATCCAAACTCTAAAATTTGTCACTGAAATAAATGACTTTTGATTTTGACATAAGATTTGAATTTAATTGACAGATTTTAGTGGACTGGGTCCTTTTCCATAAAGCATGTCCAAATCTTCTCTCGTGGTTTTCGTAAGAATCGACTAAGGGATTAAAGTGTCACTGAACATCCATTTATTGACGATTGATGATGGGCAGCAGCGTCATCATAATATTCATAATGTACGCATTAAAGCGATCGCAAACCTGCTTGCCCAGTGAAACGCTTATGGGCGTTAGGTAGTAGATATAGGTATAGGTACCGCCTAATGCCTCCATACGCATAAGTACTAGGAGAGGCCTATGACCCTATGTCCGCCAAAGTACTGTATAATGAGATAAACGTGATGACTGTGATGTGATAATTATATTATTTAGGTAACCTCTTAAGTTTTTTTACTACAGGAGTTAGTATAGGCATAAGTTCATGAGAATGTACGTTCACAAAGCACTTTTGACGTGGCATTTATTTCGTGAACGTCTGTGGCTGGCAACAAAACAACGTTTGTCTGTGAAGAATAGCCCAAGTTCTGGTTTCTTTACTTCAGTTTTATGTACAGGCGACAAGTTTCAGGACTTATTTACTCTAAATAGTCTCAGAATCTATAAAAATTAGTTAATTTGTTGTATATGTAGGTAGAACAGATATGCATGTATTGAGGATTTTAGATAATAAATCAATTCTCTTTGAGTTGGCACACGATGTGTTTCATTATGCTTTTCCTAACTCCCTAACATTACAATTTATGTATATAGGGAATTCTTAGTACAAATTAATAAAAGGTAGTTACCGTTTACATATGTATTTATACTTCTAACCCAGAAACAACACACTTTCTATACACAGAAACTATTGTAAACATTGGGATTTGTTTAATATTTCAGTACCAAGTTACCAATACCTATATCTTGGTATCTATGCATAGGTGATTTCAATGTCTAGCTACGAGGTCTAATAGGAAATCATTTGAAAGAGCTCAAATTGAACATTCCCAAAAATATTTGTGGTAAAAACCCTAATAAACTACATGTAGCATTACACTCAGCATAGATAACTAGGAGCAGCGAAATAAATGTCATAATTATAATTCACTTATTACATAATATTTTTCATCACACTTGCTGTCTAAGCGCGCCATTGCTTGCGCGCGTAGCGGGAGTAATAGAAAAGTGATATTCCCTTGGGAATAATAGAAATGTCAGTACGTCATTTAATAATCTCAAACTTACCCTACTTCAAGTAACCCTACTTCAAAAGATGCAAGCCTGTAAAAATTTAGTTAAAATAATCCGAAGATATTAATTGAATCAATTTGTATTTTTAGTTTTTTATCTATAATTTTAATAATAGTTTTTCAGTTTTGTTTTCTTTTATATAAATATATTTATTATAATTATTGTAGCGATTATTAAAAATTAAATACATATTTTAATCAAAACAGCATTAGCTGGTATAAGGCTGGTATCATGTGAAAAAACCACGTACGAAATTATGGGCATGTTTACGAGCTTAGAAACTTGACTTTTTCCAGAAGGGTCGAAAAATAAATGCCCACACTGTCTGATCGAGCCCATAGGGCCCCAGAAGGCTTACTTTATAGGACGCTAAGGTCTGTCATAAACTAGTGTGCGCAAAAAATACTTTTAGTACAGCAGACGGTGCAAGGAATCAGCGACCTCATCTGTTATATTTAATTAAAGCCGTTGCAGTATTGATTGGCTCAAAGTGAATGTTCAAATTAAGTTGCTTATAAAAAATTTAAACTTATTTTAACACGGCCTATTGCAGTATTTATTATAAATGGACCCTATTTTAATCAATGAGGGCCATGGAAAATTAGACTTGCCTGGTTGTTATCACCTCACGTCAGAACGTGAAATAACAATAAAAATCAGCATTTAAAATCACGACTACACGACTACAACACTTTAAAGTAGGCAAGTATGTTTTACATTTGTTGTCAATGAGGTAAATTTAGTCAGCTGGGAGAACAGAACAAGTTATTCAAGATTAACAAATAAAATTATCTCATACAAAGCACACAACACATAATACATAATTATGTAACTAATTTGTATCAGATTAATTTAAACATGTCCATGTCCAATGAATATAGTGAATGTATATACTATTTTTATAATCCACCGCCAGGTATATAATCGAGAACCCTCATTTTAGAGGTGATTAAGATTTGACTTAAATTATTCACATGTGACTTTTTATTAGGAATGTATAACGAAGTGACGATTCAGAGGACTTTAAAACTGTATTTCGTTTGAAGCTCTTTCCAATGGATGCATGTAAATATATTGACGTCAATTATTATGAAATAAATAATACGAAAAAGTGGAGATCATTAACTCGGCAGGTAAATTGTAGAAATATCTTACATTTATTTTTTTGAGTAATTAAGTACATACGTGTATATTTTGGATTAGAATGCAATTTAGATTATTTTATTGATTGTTTAACGTGTACCTTCTGTTTCACTGCTCCTTGTAGCCATGGTTATGTAAATAATTTTATTGTTTTTAAAAATAAATATAATTTGTGGCTATTGTCTATCTATGAATATCGTCACCATAAGCTTAGAAGATGTAGAATTTACAATTATTGAGAGACATATCAAATCAACGCAACAAGGATTGACAAATGTAATTACAATTGACAAAATGAGGAATTCCTTATTTCGTTCGCTTTTTAATGGTATGATTAGCTGTCTTTAATCTAATCGGTCTAATCTGTCCAGTGTATTGTTTCTTACAGGTTTTCATATGTAGTGCTTTGTGGACTATACAATACAATACAATACAATACAATACTCTTTATTGCACACCTCGTAACATAAAAAGAAGATAACAAAAAAGTCGAATCTTAAAAGTAGAGGTAACACAACAGGCGGTCTTATCGCTAAAGAGCTATGTATTTTACGCCAGGTTTGTTTTTGGGTGTACCACCGATTTACATAGCACATTCAAGGAAAATTTCAAACTCAACCGAGGCTATCAGTACCGAAATGGCATCTTGGATATGTGAGTATATTTTTCTTACTACTTGGTAATGATGGTTCCTACTAACTATTTATTATAATAGCCGTACAACAGTGGAACAGATAAAAGGTGGGGTCCTCGTGCAGGGTCCGCCCGGATAGCTACTGCCGTCTTACCCGTTAACCTGCCGCTAAATAGCAGTGTTTGCACTGCTGTGTTTCGGTTTGAGCGTAAGATAGCCGGTATACTGGCATAGATAGAGGCAATCCATCTAAGTCCTTAGGGCAGCGCATAGGCGATTTTCTGATCGCTATGTCCATGGGCCTCAGTTCCTGCTTTCCATCAGGTGAGCTGAGAGCTCAGTTGTCTATCTTCGTCACATAAAAAAAAGCTCATGAATACAGCAATTATAACATATTATCGGTTTCAGCGTCCATTTTCGGTTATGCAGCAATACCCTGGGTGCTCATCATACCACTAATAACACAGAGGTTTGGAAGAAAGGTCGCCTTTTACTTCGTCACTCTCAGCTCTATTGCAAGCCATACTCTTTTGTACTACAGCACTACAATGACAGAATTGCTCATAAGTGAAATAATAACAAGTGTTACATTTGCATCACATACGACACTAGTAATGCAAGTCATTGCAGAATACACCTCCCCGCAGTATAGAGGTGTGTTCCTGACTTTGAAAGGTGCCAGTATACATTGGGGAATTTGGGTAGGGAATATAGTAGGAACATTTTTTCACTGGAAATACGTTGGATTGATTGGACTTGTGTGTTCTGTTTATTGTGGTACAGCTGTCTTTTGGCCGGAATCACCTTATTGGCTTGCATCTAAACAAAGATATCAAGAATGCCAAGAAGCCCATTATTGGTTAAAAGGTTACTGCACAGACTCCAAAAACGAGCTCAAGATGTTAATTAATTATAACGAGAATATGAACACTATGAGGAAAGGAACAGTATCAGAAAAAGGATATTCTAAATTACGAACGATTATTTTTACTGATGACTTTTATAAGCCAATACTTTTAGCGTTGACATTATATTTACTGTATTATTGTTCCGGAAAGCTTGTTTGTAACATGTACGTTTTAGAAATAGTCATGGAACTTACCGCGAGTGAGTCAGCCGCTTATTTAACAATGCTAGTACTTGACGGGGTTACCGTATTCGGCATGTATTTTGGCTGCTTGCTCGCTAGGGTTCTAAATAGAAGAACCCTGCTACTGACATGTGCATCAAATGGAATCTTATTTTTGTATACTATATCGCTATATCTATATCTAATAAAATGTAACATTGTGGCAAAGAACAAAATTATTATAATTTTACTGATAACCGGATTTTCAATATTCATCACTATTGGACCAATGTTATTACTCTCAACAATTTGTGCCGAAATAGTACCTCTAAAATATAACGCTTTGGCATCTTGTATGGTAGGATTTATTGATAAATTAACATTTAGTATTATTTTGAAATTTTCTCCTTTACTTTTTAAGGCTCTGGGATTACATGGAAGCTTTTTATTCTATGGAATTTCTTCAAAAATTTTTTTATTAATATTATATAAATACCTTCCAGAAACCAAAGATAAAACGCTTCAGGAAATTGCAAACTTATTCAAGAATACAAAAATAGAAAATGATTTTATTTTAATTAATAAAGAATAACAATATATACTAATATCGTACCGTACCTATTATTAAAATAAACGAGTGACAAAAGCCAAAACAATATTTTTTTCTCCAATATGCTCGGAAATGTTCGCATTAATGTAGCAAAAACGAAACGCGAAGTACCTTCTTATGTACCAGCTCAAATTAAAAAAAAAGATTTTCATTATTGTACAGTTTTTGCGGCCGCGAAATTGTACTAAAATCCATTAATGTATTGTTTTTTACTTCTTAAAAACTACTTTTGGACTTTGAAAAAAATGCATACAGCCAAATTCTAAAGCCACGACCAAACGCCTGGTCTGGATAGAGCGAGAGACGGCGATCAAATCTATGGCCGTCTCGTTCTATCATGAGTTACAAACGCCTCGGTGTGTCAGGTCGTGTAGGTACGGTTTAATGAAACCATAGATATCGTTACTATTTTTTATGAACGACCATGCATTAAAAAAAAGTTTAGGCGGGAATCATAAGAGATTTTTTCTTTTCAATTGTTATTCAATTTGCAAGAAGAATTACTTAATCGATTGTAATAAATTTTGTTTTATTTCCTTGCATGTTTGGAGAAAAGTCCTATATGTGCCTCGGACGGAAATAGAATTTCGTGGATTCGTATGTAATTGTCGGCCTCAGCTTCGCTTCGTCCGACAAAAAATACTCATCCACGAAATTCGCTTTCCCGGCCTCTGCAATAATGTACTATTTTTATTACCTGTTCAAATATGTACGAGTATGTATATCCGACTTTGTCCAATTCGTAGTTTCATTTAATATGTATAATGTGTAAAAAGGATCCGAGAGATGGCGCTGTACGGAAAGCAAACTTGCTAACGAAAGGTTTACCTTGAAAATATAAGATTGTTTGTTATGTGTTGTTTTATGAGATAGTTTTTGGGAGATAGTTTTGGAGTTCAAATGTATTTGTACTTAAATATAGCGGTTACAAAGTTTACAACGACTTTTCATTGAGACCCGGAGGGCACCGTTTGTCCATTGGTCCTTCGAACCGGATAGTTCAGTGCTTGCAGCAAGGCTCCTTTTCGCACATCGTTCCCATAGTAGCAGTGGATCGCTGTTCAGAGGGATACGATTTGAGTGGCAGTCATACGGCAGAGAGCAGCGACGGTGGCGCCATCTAGCGGAGCAAAGCCGAACAAGTAAACTGCCAAGAGGTCAGCGAAGAGGGCGCTAAAAGCAGCACAGGAGATCAAGGTGGAAAGTTTGTGTGAGTGAGAGGTGTATAGTGCAAACCGTGAGTACATTTACATTATTTTGTTAGGCGAAGTTCAACCTTAGTTCAAAGAAGATCAAAACTTTAAAGTCAGTGGAAGTTCATCAACATTGTTAGACATTTTCAACCTTATAATCAAGCAGTTCTGGACTTAGTGAAATTATGGACAAAAGTTCAACTTGTAAAATTTAGCTTAATTAGATTTAGGACTTAGAAAAATAAGCGAGAAAAACGGAGGTACGGGGAATCCATGCCGGATTTCGCCTAAGTCCTGATTTCTCAAACACTTGTAATTTTTTCACAAATTTTACTTCGAAATTTTCTAAGTGTCGTCAAATAAAAATTGAAAATTGTTTCGGGTTGTTTATAAAATAGTAGTTAAAGTTAATTAGTTGTGTTTAATTTTAGCACTTGTCAAATTTAATTATTGGCTTTTATTTTAGTTTTGTTTCAACATGGAATCTTTACTAAGTTTTCAATCCGATTTGTCCTCGCGTATATGTAAGGCGATAATTAATTTTAAAAAGTCGCCTAAGGACCGTATAACGGAATATTATGTTGAAAGTAAGTTAGAATCGTTGGAGCAAATGTGGTCTGACTTTAGACAAGGGCACAAAGAGCTAGTGCAAAAATCTGACAGTGCATTATTAAACAAAGCGAAGTACATAAAAGAGGATGTTTTTGAGTCAACAGAAGAAAAATATATGATATATAAATGTGAATTAAAACAGATTTTAGCGGAATTTAAGGTCAAATATAATACAAGTAAAGTGAATAATAGTGCAAATGAAAATGTAAACAAAAGGTCATCTCTGGTCAAATTACCCAAGATCTACATCCCCACATTCTCTGGGAAATATACGGAATGGCCCACATTTCGGGATTTATTCGTGTCAATGATACACAATAATTCAGATTTAGATAACGTACAGCGGTTGCAATATCTTAAAGGTTATTTGACCGGAGAAGCTGAGCAATTGATTCGACACACACCTGTGTCGGATGCAAACTATGTTCAATGCTGGAAACAATTAGAGGAACGGTACAACAACAAAAAATATATTTCCAATTGCATTTTAAGGCGCTTGCTTAGTCAGCGAAATTTAACAAGCGAGTCAGCGAGTTGCTTGAAGGAACTGATAGACACGTCCTCTGATTGTTTGAACGCATTACGAAATATAGGTATAGATGTTTCGTCCTGGGATTTGATTGTCATCCATCTGCTTTCACTTAAATTAGATGCTGAATCTAGGAAGCAGTGGGAGTTAAATGTTGCTTCTAATGTGCCTTCGGATTCGTTGCCAACTTTTAAAGAATTCCAGACCTTTTTAACTAATAGGTATCGGGCTTTGGAATTCATTGAGCCTAAATATGTAAATAAACCAATATTCAACCAAAGGGCATCGATTAGAAAAGGTCCCGTGAAGGTGATGCACACTAGCAATGTAGTAACAAATAAAATGAGTTGTGAGTTTTGCGGCGAAGAACATAAGTTATGTTTCTGTAAGAAATTCGCCAATCAGGATTATGAGGAAAGGCACGAATTCGTAAGCAACAATAGAATTTGTTATAACTGTTTAGGAAGCAACCATGGTGTTAGATTCTGCCAAAAAGCCACCAGCTGCAGGGTATGTCAGAAAAAACACCATTCCTTGCTTCATCCAAAGGGTGCTCCGACTGGTAATTCCGGTAATGTAGATCAATCAGTCGGAGAAGGTTCGGGTGAAAGAGCGGCTTTCAGACCCTCAAATGCAGGGACTAGTCAGCCTTCAAATGAGATCACATCGGTATTGACTTGTTTTTCGAAAGGTCAGGTACGAAACCAAGTTTTGTTACCCACGGCAATCGTGAACTTTGAGTCAAAAACAGGTCAGTATCGGCCAGTCAGAGCTTTGTTGGATCAGTGCTCACAGGCCTCTTTTGTAACGGAGGCCACAGTTCAAAGGTTGGGATTGCAGAAAACTTGTACCGACCTTACAATTACGGGAGTTGGAAGTGGTGAGCTGCTAGCGAGATCAAAGGCAACTGTAAAGTTGAACCTTCAATCAATATCCGATCCGAACTTTAAGTTGCAGGTAAAGTGTTTCGTTTTGACAAAAATTACGTCATTACTTCCAGAAAGGCAAATATCAGTTCCGGATTAGGTACAATTAAAAGACTTGTGTTTGGCGGAAAAAAACTTTGATTCACCCAATAAAATAGATATGTTACTGGGAGCAGAAGTGTACAGCAAGATTTTGAAGGAAGATATACTGAAAGGACCAGATAAGTCCCAGTTAGCTCAGTGCACTGCCTTCGGCTGGATAATATCTGGGCCAACGGATCAAAGCATTGAAAGTCAAATATCCGTTTTTCATACACAAGTAGAGGACAATGATGTAATTAAAAGATTTTGGGAATTAGAAAACGAGCCTTTATTGAGTAAACAAATTTTAACAAAAGAAGAGGTAAGGTGTGAAAACATCTTCGAAGCCACGACGCGCAGAGGCGAAGATGGAAGATACGTGGTGAAATTGCCCTTCCGCGATGAAGAGCCAACCTGCAAAAATGGAAACTCTCGTGATATTGCAATTAAAAGGTTAAGACCAAAAGAAAGTTCACAAAGGATACAGTCCTGAAAGAAAGATATACGGAAGTAATAAATGAATATTAATAATTAATGAACATAATTGATCAATCAGGAAAAGCAGAAGATATCAAGTAAGCTAAAATACTAGAATGTAAACAGGACAATATAGTAAAGATACTAGGACTCACCTGGAATCGAAGTCGCGAAGAGTTCCAATACTCGGTGAAGTTGTCGCCGTTATCTGCACCTGTAACCAAAAGAAAGATTATATCGGACGTTGCGCGGTTATTCGATCCCCTGGGATGGATAGCTCCATGCGTAATAAAAGCTAAGATATTCATTCAGCGATTGTGGATAGCGGGGACAGGATGGAATGAAGAACCACCAACGAGTATATTGGAAGATTGGTATACTTACCGCGATAAATTAGCTCAACTCACCGACTTCAGGATTCCACGGTAGATGTTCATAAGATCCGATAATGTCGTCACAGAATTGCATGGTTTCTCAGACGCGTCCAATGCTGCCTATGCTGCAGTGGTTTATATGCGCGTTGTGAATGCAGATTCTGAAGTCCATGTCTAGTTAGCGCCAAAACAAAAGTATCACCCGTGCGGCAAATCAGCATTCCAAGCCTCGAACTGTGTGGTGCTGTCCTGCTGGCTAAGTTGCTAGTGGAGATTGCTGGCGTTTTGAACATCCCAAGAAAAGATATAAGGGCTTACACAGATTCGACGGTGGTATTAGCTTCATCCAAGCAATTGGAAAACGTTCGTGGCCAACCGCATTTCGGAAATCCATTCTACACTAGAAACCTCGCAGTGGTGTCATGTCTCCACAAAAGACAATCCAGCTGATTGCGCGTCGCGAGGAGTTCATCCATCAGAGCTTGCAGAGTTGGAGTTGTGGTAATGCGGCCTGAAGTTTCTGTGGGAAAAGACATTACATACAAAAGGTTTAAGGACAACGAAACAAAAGAAGAACAATCATTAAAAATTCACATTGCCCAGGTAGAAATATCAATTTTGGACAAATACTCTTCGTTGCAAAGACTTCTTCGAGTGATAGCTTATTGTAGGAGATTTATCACAAAAAAGAAAATTAGTGAGAAAGGTCAAAGCGTTAGTCATTTAAATAAGTGGGAATGTGATGAAACACTAAAATGTTGTATCAAAATAAGTCAAGCAACTGAATTTCAAGTTGAGATAAAGGTTATAAGTACTTACGGTCAGATCAAATCTAAATCATCCAAATTGTTGTGCTTAACTCCTTTCCTCGATGAGCAAGGATTGCTTCGAGCGAATAGCAGAGCTGTTCCATTAAGCCCAGGTCACTTCTTAATAGGAGAGCCACTTGTAACTGTTCCTGAGACAAACTTTGAGAATTGTAATTTAAGTACTTTAAAAAGATGACAGATCACTCAGGAGATGGTACAAAACTTCTGGAGACGTTGGTCTAAGGAGTATTTGACACATCTGATGCAGCGTTACAAGTGGGCCTTCAAGACACCAGAACCTGACGTCGGAGATATTGTTTTGGTAAAGGAGGATGACTTACCCCCTAGTAAGTGGCTTTTTGGTAGGATCCTCACTAAACATCCCGGTTCTGATGGGATTACTAGAGTGGTGTCGTTGAAATGTAAAAACTCAGTTGTCAAACGACCCACTTCTAAAATTTGTGTTTTGCCAATTAGTGATAAGTTGGAGTAGGGAGGCAATGTTAATAAGCCTATTTACTTCCACGGTGCCTATATTTAAATGTTGTGTTCTATATTTGTTGTAAATAATCCTGTTGTTATCTAAAAGTAAGTTGATAGTAGAGTACTTCTGTTATTTTTAATGCTCACCACGTTCCGATTAGTCAATGTTGCTATGGTGGGCGGTTAGAAAGGACATTCTGTCCTTGGTGGGCGGTATGTCCAATTCGTAGTTTCATTTAATATGTATAATGTGTAAAAAGGATCCGAGAGATGGCGCTGTACGGAAAGCAAACTTGCTAACGAAAGGTTTACCTTGAAAATATAAGATTGTTTGTTATGTGTTGTTTTATGAGATAGTTTTTGGGAGATAGTTTTGGAGTTCAAATGTATTTGTACTTAAATATAGCGGTTACAAAGTTTACAACGACTTTTCATTGAGACCCGGAGGGCACCGTCTGTCCAGACTTATTTCTAAGACCAAGTATTAGTCTTAAATATTTAATCAACAGCGATTGACAGACAGGTACGTATGACAAGTGGATATAAAGGAAAACAACCATAAAAATATTCCTGTCCACGTACCCATATATTGGAAGTTCTGGATTCTGATACATTATTAAATTCGATACTAAATTTCCAATAATATTTATAGGTACTTTTCTTGGTCGTAAATGTTGCTATATGTCATCTCTAAAAGCTTGAATAAAGTTTCACAATCATAATTCCAATCCCAATATATCAATAACAATAATCAAATTGGAAGAATTTTAAAACCAAATAAACAACGGAGTAGTAAAAATCCCATACGTATGCTCGACTATATTGCTTAAAGTTGGAGGCCGTAATTCCTGAATGGAATTCTGGGTAAGAAAGTTTAGACATTTTTATCTTATCTGTATTGGAGGAACAAAATTGTTTTTGGAATTTCAGTTGACTTTTATAGGGCAGAGAAGGATAGTTTACTTAAATGGACGGACAGTGGACAGAGCAGAGAATAAAGTAATTTATTCTTCATTTTAGGCACATTTGGCACAGTCAGCTGCAGTGAAAAGTAGACCCCCTTGCATACAAATTTGTATGCAAGGGGGTCTACTTTTCTCTGTAGCTGACTGTACATGCCTTTGTGGTTGCCAGACGAAGAGAAACCACCATGGGGTCTCAGAAGAACCCTTATTTTCTCAAAATAAGTAGTGCTATAGGCTGCAAAACTGTTTTTTAGTTTCACCTGACTGAATGGTTATTTGTTTGTGTCTATAATGAAATCGTAAAGTAAAACATTATCGACAGGCCGGTTACCGTTTGAACGGAAATTTTGTACAATATAGGTAATGATAACATGAAGATGATGGGTCTGATGATGAAATGGAAAGTTGACCACAGGAACGTAGGAGTGAAATGACTTGTCAGGCGCGGACAATAGGGGCCAGGGGGGGGCAATTAGGTGCACTTGTCCCCCCCCCTCTCCTGCTACTGGACTTAGGTATGCCCCCCCCCCCCCCCCCCCCTGGACGAAGTCCTGGATCCGCGCCTGTGACTTGTAGCCCTGTCAAATTTGGGATTGTTAACCTCTTTTGTTTTAATGAAATGCCTGAAAAAGTATAATCGGTAATAAAAGTTTGTATCAATAATGTACGTCATTTTTATATTGATTTGACAATACACTATTTCCACGAATGTTTTAACAACAAACGAGATTTTATCGCGTTAACTTAAGTTTAATTTTGTACTGACATTTTGGGCATGACGTTAAACTAGTGTTACGCCGATGCCGATTATCTCATATAAACTTTAGCTCCTGTGTTATTTTCAACAAGAACTTATTTACTATACAAACTACACGAAAAAAGACTAGCACCCCATAGCACCTTTGGCAGACTAATACCCCATCCAGATTCCTAGCACTGCGACGTCAAACAAGCTGATTGCAACGTGCCGGGCGAGCAAATTTGTCTTTAATCCGATTATCGCCGTAAACATGCAGCTTCGTTACGGGTTGACTGGACTACGCTGTTTGACTGGAGTACGATCGACTGAAGTAACAGAACGGTCGTTAAATTTGCTAATGGATTCTAACCCCCATATTCAACTCAAAGTCAAATGATACTTTATTCAAATTGGAATAGCAACAAACTCTTTTGAATGGTCTAAGATAAATATAGTTTGTCTCTTTCGGTCTTATAGACATAGGTATTGATAAAACTGAAAGGGATTTGACTAATACTTAGCGGTTTACTAAGTTAACAGATGTTTATGAATAAGGGGGTAAGTGTAAAGTACCTAAGATTTTCTCATTTTATAAGTCAAGCACATTTAGAGGATGAACATTAAGAAACGGACTGCAGAAAAATACATAAACCTACGGCAGAGTTTTAGGCTGTCGGTAAACTTTGGTACACACTAGACACGACAAGTTGACTCGTCTTACCTCTCTACCTCTAACTTTTATAATTTCGCCATGTCCGTCTGTCTGTCTATTTGTCTGTCCGCAGCATAGCTCGTAGGTCGTTAGTACCAAAAATTTGCAATTTGGCACAGGTATACATATTAATCTCCCCGACAAAGTAGTAAAAAAAATCGGGTACCTCCCTTACACGTAAAGTGGGGATGATTTTTTTTATTTGCTGCAATCCTATAGTGTGGGGTTTCGTTGAATAGTTCTTTTAAAAATAATAAGGGTCCCAACAGATTTTTATTACAAAATCAAAGGAGAGCCCTTTCGGTCGTAGGCACGGTGTGTTCATACTGTACGTTAGTAGTAGTAGTATGTACCTGTGAACAGTAAATTGAGCGTAAACAAAATAACAGCGCAAACGGGTGGGCATTCTATTAATATTTCAGACTAGTCAACAGAGTGAGCCGTATCTGCCCAATTATTGCTGCTATTGATTTTTAACATGCGCTATTTTCGGTTTCTAGAAGTGTTACGAGGAGTACACTCTCGGTCGGTCGGGTTTTTTCAAATTCAATTTCAAATGTTTTGTTGCGTTTCATGTGTAGGTACATTTGGTGCTTATCTATAGCTAAAAGCTAAGTACAGTATCAACATGAAGTCTGATAGGGTATAGCATCATTAGTGTATATATTTATGGAAATTACTGTAAACATGCTGATATCAAAAAGATTTTTAAATTATTTACATGATAAGTGGAAGTGGAATCCATTATATGATTAAATTGTTTTGGAATTTCCCTGATTTTCCCTGACTTATGGTCAGATAACTTATCGTTATATAGAAACAAGAACCCATGACTAAAAATCTTTTTTTTTTACATACATTTTTGGTACTTTTATTAAGCATTCAAGAAGTTTACGTGCACATCAAGCTAACAACGTAATGACCTTTTTTACAACAAATATACACTTTATACTAGGAACACAACGCGTAATATCCGAATTCCTTTGTCGACATTCCCATTTTATCTGCAGCTGTGCCAACACATAGCAACAAGCAATCAAAAAAGGTCACGTTTCAAACTAATGTCGCTTGCGTAACGACTCATGCGCAGATTCGCGCGCATCTGCCTTTCTAAATTAGGTATTAATAAAAATGTAATTTACGTATTCGACGCTTGGGTATAAGCATCGGTGGTTCAGTGGTAGAATGCTCGCCTGCCACGCGGGCGGCCCGGGTTCGATTCCCGGCCGATGCAAATTCTTTTTTAAGATAAATTCCGTAATTTTAATGACGGATACAAATTATGCTAATTACTGATAATGATAAGCTATCGTAGAGTTGTAAAATATGATATTTCAAGTAGGTAAGTAATTCGTGATTATTTTTAAATTATGCATAGATAGACAGGAACCGTAATTTTCTGTTGATAATTCAGAAATTATTATCGTCAACTGTACTTGCTTCAGACATTAAATTTAGTGCTTTGTAGCCGTACCATGAGATTCGGTTGCGCGGGATGGATAGGTAAACGCGTGTTACAGATTTATCTCCTTGTTTCAGCTTTAGTTTATTATTATTAGCTTCAGTGCAATATATACTGAAGTTCATTGTGACAGCAATATGAATTCGGATGTTTCCGTGAAAAGCCGAAGAGAAAGGATTTTGCACTACATCTGTAATAACGTAGCGGAATCTCATGGTGGAGCTACTGTAACCGTACTATGACTTTGCATGTATCGGTGACATGCAAAGTCATAGTACGGCTTTGCATGTAGGTTTTACTCGATACGATACATTATTTCGAGTGAGCGAGTGTGATTCTGCATTACGTATCGACAAAACGAAACATACCTAATCCTTTCGTTTCCAACTCATGATATGGCTACAGACGAATCTGACATGTCAAAAATTAATAGAGTTACATCGTTTAATTCCAAGTTCTGTTAACCACCTTCGTGTTCGTATTTCATCTACCGCACACACCGAATTTCATAAATGTCGGGGATTTTTCCCTGTCTCTCTAACGAATGAGTCATTAGAGTCATCATCATCATAAACTTAAGATAGAGCAGGGCTCTTGTCTGTGGAGCAATTTCTATGTGGTCCTTTCCAGTGCCTTTTCCTATAGACCCTGATACGACACGACGTCTACTTTTTCTTTCACTTGGTCCATGTACGCCCATTATCATTATCAGTCATTAGAGTAGCAGAGAAAAAACTCCGAGATTTGTAGACTTCGGTGTTCGCGGTAGCAGGCCAGACCAGGTCCATGATATCATAACATGGCATGGTCATCCGATAAGCATGTTTGTATACAAATTTTCAGACCAATTATTGCTAACCGATTACCGAAGAGTGGATGAAATTTAACTCTCAAGATTCAAGTGCAGACAAACAAACATCGAGAATAGGTACTATTCTTTTTAAAAGACAGACGTCAAAAAAGGAGAACGAACCCAATTCCACTGTATTTTTAATACTCGTATATTACTCGATATTTTCGAGAATTCGATTTTCAACTTTTATTTTATTTAATCGAATGGGTATAACCGCGAGTCGGTCCTGTTGGCATCAAGTCGGCGTCTGATGATAGAATCTTGGAGAAATCGGTTTTTTCATTTCGTGACTTGACATAAAAGCACCCTAAACCCTAAGGTAAAAACTATGGTCCAAACTCTCCCCACAATGGTCCTAAACTTAATCGAATATCTTCCATTAGGCACTGGTCTTACCGCGAGATACTAAGCTATGAACTATGGGCTATAAACACGAACAAAAGATTCGCACTCCCGTGTAAAAAAACGAGACACGGCGGCGATACTCGCCCGGCGGTGGTAGCTGATAGCTGGGCGAATGTCGCCGTGTCTATTAATCGTGCTATTCATAGGCAACTCCTCATTAATAATAAAAAAAATTGTCAAAGCCAAAAGAATATTGGGACTGACGCTTAATAGGAATGGAAAATGTGGGTAATTGCAGTATTGGACTATAGTTGGGAGTAGCAATGTACAAGTTGCAGAACGTTTTTAAATTGCAGGAACATGACTCGAAAGTTTCCGAGAAATTTCATGAGAATTTGATAGTAAGTTCCCATTGACAATGTTTCCACGGGAATTAATAAAAATGTGTTATAAATAATTATTTTATATCGCAAATAAGTAAACAAGGCAGTAATTATAAATTATACCCAATAGGTATGACCCACACGGCAATGACAATGCCGTGTGGTGACGGCTGTAAGAATACATTTGTCACCTCCCCAACTCCTGCTGCGGGTGTCGTAAGAGTTGACTAAGGGAATGAAGTGTCACTGGCCATTATCCTGACAGCGTCATCATAGTGAACACATTACTGCGGTCGCCAATCCGCTTGCCCGGCGTGGCGATTATGGGCATTTACCTCCTAATTCGTCCATACGCATAGTTAAAAGGAGAGGCCTACGTCAAGCAGTGGACTATCATAGGCTGATGATGTATGATGTAAGGTATGACTATGTACCTACCTACAGTCTTGGCTTGAATAGATTATTTGTTAAAAAATTTAGATTCCCGAGAACATTCTCTATCGAAGTTTGGCAACTTATGAAACTTCTCCTTTGTACAATGCTCCTAACATTTCACGGCATGTAAAAATTCGATACGTTTCCAGTCAGTGCTACATCCGAGTGCCACCCGTTATTAGACCGGCTGCGAGTTGTATTTGTCCGATGACGGCCATGTTTGGCGACATTCATTAACAACATTCAATGGCGAGATTGGCGAGATCGCTGATTCCCGACAAATTTGCACTGATGGCCTGGCAATGGAGATAGAGATCCTAAGCATGTCATTATACTTCCTTAGAGCTTGTCCATTAATCACGTTATACGATTTTTGCCTATTTCAGACCCAAAATGGTGATACTTGGTGATATTTTCATGTAATTGATTGCCAACTTAAGTAGTCCTTTTAATAACACTTTAATTTACGTTTTTTGTTAAGCTCACGTGATGGCTTTGGAAAACTTTTTTGCCAACTAGGTACGAGTTAAATGTGCGTGAAATTTTAAAACTCAGTTCAGGATTTGGTTATGTTTAAAAAGTGTTTTAATAAAGTATAGATTTTATATTTTTTTATTAGCTGTAAAGCTATTCAGCAGAGAGTAACAAAAAATTACACGTAATTTGTCCGATGACATACCCTGGTGATAATTGGTGACTTTTTCTTGAACCCCCCCCCCCCCTCTATACAGTATGACGTGATTAATTGACAAGCCCTCACCCCCTTATTCATAAACGTCTTCTAACTTAGCTTTAAGTCCAAGCCAGATCGGATACTTGTGCAGCACAGATCGTACGAATGAGATGTCATCCTAAAGTCTGGCTAACGAAAGCTGAGAATGAGAAATGGCGGCAAATTAATAAAATATAGAGTATGGTATCACTGGGTTGCACCCCGAAAATCAGTCTTGATACTTGTAATATATTTAAAACTTAAAATTATTTTGTTAAATTACCTGTATTTATTACAATCCAAATTAATATATTATACCTATATATGTTCATAACGTAGCTGTTCCATGCAACTTTGTCTGCATGACACAATGCAATATGATGTAGGTACGTATATTGTAGGTACCTACTACTCTAAATAATGACCCATGTTATTAAATGGATCCCATATCAAATTTTAAGCAAATCTGTTTAGTTATTTTCAAGTTATATCATAGATTCGACAACACCAAGTTAGTTTTAACTTTTTACATACATATTATGTACCTATTTTGTGGTTAGTTTTAACTTTTTACATACATAATTATGTATGTAAAAAGTTAAAACTAGCTTGGTAATGTGTAGAACCTATGATATAACTTGAAAATAACTATACATATGTATGTAAAAAGTTAAAACTAGCTTGGTAATGTGTCGAACCTATGATATAACTTGAAAATAACTAAACAGATTGGCTTAAAATTTGATGTTTTTCAGCTCTTCATATCATTATAGTCTTTATACCATAATATGGCCGAAAAACAGGGTGATTTTCACACTTGGATATAACACTATTATATGTCTATACATAGGTATAGGTAATATTAGTAACGATTTGTAAATTGTATCATCGCAGAATGGGTGTAATCATGATTAAGACTACCTATAAAATTGTCCATTACGACACAAGTGCGAAAAACGTGAAATTCTAAACGAGTGGCGATTTTTTAAAACACGACCGACAGGGAGTGTTTTAAATCGACATAAGTTACGAATTTCGTTATTGCACGTGTCTCGTAAGACGTTTTTTAGTACAGATGGCCCTCCTAAGTTTTGAACCTGACTTAAAATGACCCACTTCTCACACTAGAGCCTAAAAAATGCACCATCTGTACTAAAAAAATATGATTCTGCCGGTGTGTGTATTTTTAATAAATAGGAAACGAAATATTTATATTTTTTATTCAGAATAATTAAAGACAGACTTAAAAAACTCATACAATGATTCATATTAATGATTCATACTATTTGTGCCATAACACATAAATCACATAATAAACTCATCTAATGCAGTTTTTATGACATTGTCTCTTTTGCTGTACTTATCTTCCACATGAATGACATGGTCAGTCATTGATTTCCAATCTGAGGCAGTTATACTCGCGAACTTTTTTCTTTCTTCTCCCACTCGCATAACTTTTCTACCGTATTTTTGACGGCGTTAACTCCTTCAACCTCTCCCAGACCTTCTGGTAAAAAAAACAAATGACCATTTTAAATCAACCTAACATAAATACAAACTTAAATCTATTATAGTCGATAGTATATTAGGGCTTGTGCATAAATCACGCGAGGTCCTATAGGGGGGGAAGGGGTCCAAGAAAACATCACGAAAGATCACGGTAGGGGAGGGGGGGGGTACAAGGAGACCTCACGTGTATTTTTTTACGATGAACAAACTAAGAAATATTGTCAATTTCGGCTAGCGAACGTGAAAAGTTGAATGAAAAAAAATACACGTGAGACTGCTAGGGGGGGGGGGGGGCTAGCCAAGAAACTCACCAAACATCACCATGGGGGAGGGGGGGGGTCAAAAAGTAGCCAAAAAAACATCACATGATTTATGCATGAGCCCTTAGATAATGAGTACAAGAAAATTTATTGAATAAAGGTAAGTATCAAAATGGTACTTCGTACTAACCTAGGAACACCGATATCGTGTGTAAACACTCATGTTTTTCCTTTTAAGCGATGATTTTCTCCTCTTGTTTTTCTTTATATTTACTTATTATAGTACGCAGCAGCTTACGAACATTACTTTTCATAGTATTTTTCATCATAAACACCTTAAAACGTTGCAATTGTGGAAAGCGAGCAATGGGCGTCAAGTCGAACGAAAGACAGAACATGACGTTTGACAATTCAGCTTGTGATGCCATATGAAAAGTTCCGTAAAAAACTCATTCTCAGCTTTCGTTAGCCAGACTCTAGATTTTACACCGCCCGCCGCCGACGACGTTCAAATGTTTTGTTCGCGAATGTTCGAGGGTGGTTTCTCTGAAACGTCGCCGGCAGCGAGTAACCGACGACGTGTCAGAGAAACCACCCTCAAACATTCGCGAACAAAACATTCGAACGTCGTCGTCGGCGGACACGCGTCGGTCGCCGGCCAGAAAACCCACGGCCTTAGAGTTTATGGTCAGATAAATTTGAACATCATGGGCGCTCCGATATATCATCTGATGGCCACTGTGCCTATTTACATAGAAGAAATGGATGTTTATTGATCACCACAAACAAAAGATATCCCAGTTATTTCCTACGCGGATGCTACTAAAAGCACCTCCCTCGTAATGTGTCTCTGTGGAATAACGGGAAAGTTTAAAGGGAACTTAATATAATATGAACATATTTTTCACTAATAGCTGTAATATACTCGTGCTATCTAGCAATATCATAGAGTGCACCATAAAGACGAATATTTCGCTAAGTGGAGGTGAACTCTTTCCAAGTAAGATTGAGTTAGTTTTCTGCAAAAGTGCTGAATACTGATAAAAGTGTATTGTATTGTAATTAAATTAGTCAGAATATGTTATGTTGGTTACTTTAAAAAACGCGACCCAAATGCGTTTTTTACTATTTATAATTTTGCTGTTTGCTTCCTTTTCTAGCCAATAATAGGGATGATGACTGTAGTTAAAATAAATTATTTAACATTATGCACGATATAATACACGAAGAAATATTACTAAGATTTAGATTGCAGTAATTTTTATACAGAACTTCTATTTAATAAATTGAAAAGAACTTAAAAAAGTAGGCCATTTGGCAGTACTCAAACGTGACGTCACTTTTGAGTATTTCATATAAAATTCCATAGTGGTCATTGTTTTGACAGTTCGAAAAAAGATGCTCATTTGACTTGCCAGTCATCATTTGTGCATGCGTCAGAGAGGCAAACAGCGAAATTATAAAATGTAACTTTTTAGTACAGATGGTGCGTTTTTAGGCGCTAGTGCGAGAAGTGGCTCATTTTACGTCAGGTCCAAAACTTCGCAGGGCCACCTGTACTAAAAAAACGTCGTACGAGACACGTGCAAAAAGGAAATTCGTAACCCGTGTCAATTTAAAACACTCCCTTCGGTCGCCACTCGTTTCGAATTTCATGTTTTTCGCACTTGTGTCGGTATTATAAAACGCGACCATGATGTCTGTCGATTTTGGTAAATTATGGAACTAAACAGAAAAAAACTTTCACGATTATCACTCATAAACTCATAATATTTCAAAGGCAAGCGGGTCTTAATCGCGTCAACTTACGTTTAATTATATCCTGACGTTTCGGGCATGACGTTACACCCGTGGTCGCGGGCAAACTGTCTTTGAAATATAAACAGAAAAAAAATCATCAAAAAAAGAAAAGCTACCCTTAAACAGAAAATCATTTCAGCTAAGACTAAGCCACATCAGTGTGCATCGCGTGAGCTTGGCGTGGACGTTGTAGCTTATGTAAATGTCATATTAGATGGCACACCGCTTGCTGATCACGCGCCCGTGCACGCCACGCAACCGGTGTGCCATCCAATATGCCATGCTGCAGCTGCACACGCATTATTATGGCCCAGCCTTCAAGCATTGGAACTAGTCATTCTTTGTCAGCCTCCGTAGCCTAGTTGATAGTGACCCTGCCTACGAAGCTGGAGGTTCCGGGTCCGAATCCCGACGAGGGCATTATTTGTGTATTTATATTTGTGTATTATTTGTGTATTATTTATATTTGTTTCTTGGTCATGGCTCTTTATGTATAATTAAGTATTTATATGTATCTATCTATTATACGTAGTACCTACATCATTAATACCACTCAATAGATAATAATACGGATATACACTCGGACTCGTTGCGAGGTTTTAAGAAAGGTGTTACTAAAAGTCTAGTAAGAATAACAATCCTTGTGTAATTTTTTAAATCAGTGAAGAACTGATGAGTACCTACAAGTCAAAATAAATTCTGAAAGTTATAACATGCGTCTATACGCATAGTTAATAGGAGAGGCCTACGTCCAGCAGTGGACTATCATAGGCTGATGATGATGATAACACATAATACCCTATTTAGAAAATTTATTATAAAGCATGCTGTGTTTACCTATAAGTGATTGTTACACTAAGAAATGTTTAAGCTATGCAAAATGTAACTATAGTGTAAACAATTGTTGGTGAACCAAAAAAAAAAAAAAATCACCAGCCTTATTGAGCTTACCGTGGGACTAGGTTGATTTGTGTAAGATGTCCCAAGATATTTATTTATTTATTATTCCTAGAATTTAAAGCTAGTTTAGCATGCCGCCAATCATGTTTGTCACTGGCCCGTTAAAGTTAACGTGAACTTTCACGAGCCAATCCCAACGGCATTAATGCTATTAATACTGAATGAAATGCAAACATTTACCATATCGTTATTCAAAGATGGCGACCGCGACCTGTTTCCATAATCTCTTGAGGTATAAGTATGTAGTTGTAATATGTATAATGTATGTGTTCAGACTGCGTGTATTCCCTGAGCGATCATGCTCTCTGCAACAAATATATTTTATCAAACCGCGTTTAGAATGTATAGAATATACACCGTGTTTTTATTGATTTGCGTTAAATTAAAGGGGAGCTTATTTAGGTCAAAAATAAAAAAAAATATCTAAGAAACTAGTATCTTAACTCTTACTGCTATTGAGTTATTAAAACAATAAGTTTAATGACTGAACAAGTGTGTTGCAACCTTTATTACATCCTAATGCTACTTATTTTGACATGTGCCGTCAGTGAAATTAACTTTTGCGTTATTCTTAAGGTTCTCTCATACTTACTATTTCATTTATTTTGTCATTGTTTTTTCGAGTTCGACTAAAAGCTATAAACCAGGTAGCTCCAATTAACGTACCAAGCAGCCTGTTAAATTTAACGGATTTAAAAAAAAACATGGTGTATACAGGGTGCTTATCGGGTCATGAACAGGAGTGAACAGGGTACTAGAGACGGTCATGCTAAGCAAATTTCACTACTGTGATAAGCAAGAAATCACAAAATAAACACTTAATTATGAGTTAATTGATTGATTGATTGGCCGTGTGGTGACGGCAGTAAGAATACATTTGTCACCACCCCAACTCCTCCTGCGGGTGTCGTAAGAGTCGACTAAGGGATTGAAGTGTCACTGACCATTCAACAAAATTGATGATGGGCAGCAGCGTCATCATAGTGGACACATTACTGCGATCGCCAATCCGCTTGCCCAGCGTGGCGATTATGGGCATTTGCCTCCTAATGCGTCTATACGAGGAGAGGCCTACGTCCAGCAGTGGACTAGCACTGACTGATGATGTCATATGTGTGATCCTTAATTGAAGTATCAATTAACTCCTAATTAAGAGATTTTTTATGCAATTTCTCGGTTGTCTCGGAAGTGAAAGTTCAGCGTGACCGTCCTCAGTACCCTGTTCAATCCTGCTCGTGACTCAAGAATCGTCCTGTATAGTATATCAAACCAACTTTGCAGTACGAGTAACAGTAGGAACAAATCGCTACTGTGCATCTTTTTTTTGAGTCAATAACATTAGAGTAAGAAAGAGATAGTTTGATTCTTTCTACTGTGCCTCAAGTGAGTAAAACCCTAGTCGAACTTTAAAAAAATAAATAATAATAAATAAATATCTTGGAACATATAACACAAATCGATTTGGTCCCACGATAAGCTCAATTAAGGCTTGTGATGTGGGTACCAAGCGACGATATACATAGTTCAGTTCAGTTCAGTTCATTTTATTGGTAAAATATAAGAGTATATTTACAAATCATCATATTATTATCCTTAACAGAATAAAACAATACAATTTGTAATACATATACAATAGATAGATACATATAGATACTTAAATACATAGACAGCCATGACCAAGGAAAATTTGGCTAAAATGCCATGACCAAGGCATATTTGTGATAAATAAATACACAAATAATGTCGGGATTCGAACCCTGAACCTCCAGCTTCGTACGCTAGCTCTGTTATTTTGGAATATCGGAATCTTAAAACGTAGAACTCGCTATAAATGGCTTGAAGTAAGTAGGTAGGTAAGTAAGTAGGTAAACCCGTGTCCTGTGGGACTATGATTGTTGATTTTTTTTATCACATGCCTTCACAGATTGGGAATTCAAATTGGCAGCCGTCTTATCCACACCCATACAAATAAAAGGGTGGCCAAATAATCAGTGACCACTTAAGGCCAAGCCATAACACGTGCACGTGATGTGCGCGTTGTAACGTACCGTGTATGTAAATGTCATATTAGCAAGAAAATCTACGAAAACTTACAAATGAAAATATATATTATATAGTAAATAAATGTAACAACATAATATATATGGACAAAGAATATGGTCTAACTACCTGCCTAAGTGTCTTAAACAGTTTTCCCAAAAATATTATAAGCTGTATAGAGAGTAATCCAGCTGAAACTAATAATATTATTAAGTAAATGTTCCTTCGAGATCTCAATAATATATAAGTAGATAAACTACAACATGTAAGTAGAATAACAAAGTAAATGTTTAAAGATTGTACTTAGCTAAAACATTGTAACGTTACTTACTTTCTTATAAATAAACAGTTAAAATTAAAAAATTGATGAATGATTTTTTTTTAGATAGCACACCGCTTGCGTGGCAGGCACGTGAGCGTTACTTGAAAACGGTGTGTGTACTATAACATTTATTCCGTTACAACGCGCACGCTACGCACACGCGCACGTGCTGCACACGTATCCGGTGTGGCTCAGCCTTTAGGCCTATTCGTCAGGGATAATGCAATACCGCGTAACTACCAAAACAGATAGAGTTCAAATATCAAACAATTGACACTCAAATTGAGCCTAATTGAATTTGTTAGACGCGGTATTGCACTATATATCTGACATAATATTGTAGATGGGCCATTGTCAGGTTTAGGTTAGATTTTTTCGGTGGACATACGGTCTAAAGTTAAGGAATTCCTGTAATTTTGGAATAAAACATTTAACGGTACAACTAGGTTCGCCGGTTTACAGCCCTATGCAATAAAATAGTTACAAAAATGTATACAAGCTGCTAACTTTTGACCACCGAGTGGACAGCTTTTGTTTTTCCGACTGACAATAAGCCAGATTATTATATTTATAGATGATGCTGCAGTGTTTGAAGACGAGAGTCTTTAATCAGTGTGTGTTGCCAGTGATGACATACGGTACTGAAACGTGGCCGCTTACAATGGGCCTCATAAGAAGGCTCAAAGTCACCCAAAGGGCAATGGAGAGGGCTATGCTAGGAGTCTCTCTGCGTGATCGGATTAAAAATGAGACCATCCGCAGCAGAACCAAAGTAACCGAAATAGCTCTCCGAATCGCTAAACTGAAGTGGCAGTGGGCGGGGAACATTGCGCGTAGAACCGATGGCCGTTGGGGCGGGAAGGTTTTTGAGTGGCGGCCACGTACCGGAAGACATAGGCGTGGGTAGCCCCCCCATTAGGTGGACCGATGACCTGGTGAAGGTCGCAGGAGTCCGCTGGATGCGGGTGGCGCAGGACCGGTCATTTGTGGCAATCTTTGGGGGAGGCCTATGTTCAGCAGTGGACGTCTTTCGGCTGATATGATGATGATGATGAGATGATGCTGACGTGACGGCAGAATGGGAGGAAGGATCCCTCCCCACCACTAGGAGAAGTATTCCCGCACTTCTCACATCACCAGCTTTTAGGCCAGCCGTACACCTCATACGTAAGTTATAGTAACGTGGTTATACTAAGGGTAATGGGTAGTGATATTCGCCTCTCACTCCTTAGTGTAGCTCCATCCCTATAAGTTACGTAAAAACTTACAGGTGTACGAGCGCTCTTACATGGGCGGATTTTTATTTTGTTGTAGTATTTTCAAATTTGGATTTTTTTTTATTTTTTCTACTCAGAATCGCGAGCTCTCTTTCAATCCTCATTAACAGAAAAAAGTCTCCCGAAAATTCCATTTTTTTTGTCTTCCAATGAGTTACGGTTGAAGAAAGTGTATGAAAAATAATAACTCAATGGAATTTATTGTTTGGGACATTATTTTATTTCTATCAGGATAGAAAAAGCTCGTGATTCTGAGTAGAAAAAATGTAAAATAGTCCAATTTTGGAAAATTTAAAAAACGACAATAAAATAAAAATCCACCCATATAGTCGTAAGCTGTATTTAATAAATGAATAAACAAATGACAATCGCATTTTCCGTTTTTATGTACCTACCTAGTTACCTACTCCATAGCATAAAGTGATAATGAATGTATCATCCGGATTCACGATAAGTTATCGTGTCCATCCATGGTGATTGGTGAGTTCCGATACTAGGGAACAATGGAAACAGTGCCAGTTATAAATTAAACACCGATCATTAATAAAGCCGGATGTGTAATCAGGGTCCCACTAATCATAATTCACCCTTCCTTCGCCGATAAATACTTGTTTGTATTATTTATGGGGTCCAAGAGTTATTAGTGTGCTGATTTGCTGGTAATTTGTGATGAAGCGCACTGGTGGCTTGGCTTCGACGATGGTCCGCCCTTCTCCACATTGAATAACACTTTTTCTAGAACTTGATATTTTTATTTTCACTAATTACTACTCATTTTAAATTATTGTATGTTATTTGAATAAAAGATTATTTGGAAAAAAATTATGATGCATCCTTTATAAAGGTAGTTTCTGAATTTCTTTATAGCTATACCCATGTAGGTAAGACGTTACCTGTATCATAGATGAACTAAAGTGCGCGGTTTTTCATGGCGTTTATTGCATTGTTGATCAGATACCCAACTTTTTCCAATAAGAATATCTAAAGATAACAATTGGCAGAACTGGCAGAACACAGGATGCACACAACAATTCCGCATAATTTTAACAGTGTAATCCTGAATGTCCTGGGGCCTATTTCTCGTACATTACAAGCCTTGTATTACAAGTGTGTATCCATGGCAACGCTGTTAAATCAATATTTTTCACAAGTTCTCGTTTGACGCATCTATATAAATTATTACAAGAGTGGGGATACTAGAGATTTTACAAGTGTCATAATTGAAAAATACAACTAAACGTCATGTACTAGTAGGCATTGAACAGTCATTTTGTTTTTCGAAGGTTGTATTATACACTTGTCGCTTGTGACTTGTAACAAAATAATGAAGAGTCTCGTTCGACTGCTAAAATGCGATTATTTTAAGAATTGATTAATGTTAAAATGAAAATAATGTATTTTTAAGGTCTCAAATGTGTAAGTTTTAAACGCACTTCGTTAAAATCAGTAATATAATTTAATATTATATTATTTTGAGAAAAACAAAAAGTATACTGTTTACTATGAAATTATTATTTTTGGGAAAATCCCAGTATATTTTTAAATATTATTTAGATGTCATATACCAAAGAAAAAATAATTAAATTTTCCAACGCCGGACGCACACAGAAACAGATTGCAAATACCCGAGAAAGAAGAATAGGCATTATTGTATGGACCGTGTCCCATGAATGTATACCTACGGTTGAGATATACCTCGTTTTAAAGCTCTTAATTAGGACATTATTTCATTGTATGGCACCAACACCCAATGGCATGCAAGGTTCATGTTATTTAAAAAAAAAGTGTTATAAGTTTATTATTGTTTTCACGAAGTTTTGGTTCCGCTACTCATCGATAGATTGTGCTGCCAAAAATAGCAATTGAAGAAATGACATGGAGAAATATGACAAGCCGATGAAACAAGGGTGACAAAAGCCTTTTTTTAAATAAAAAAAGCAAACTTGACATAATGACAGATGACGTGAATCAATTATTATATTGTTAAACAAAACTACATATAAATTATAAAAATTATAAATTATATTGACGATCATCATTAGATAATGAATAATGTATCTGAACGACAAGATTATACACATGACAATATTTTTATAATATTTAATGACATGATTTACATCCTTACGGTGAGTACATTTATACATATCTCAGTATATTTAGTATAAATGAATCGGTATAATATTAATTGTCACCTGCCTCTCCTATTACTAGTAAATGCCCATAATCGCCACGCGGGGCAAGTGGGTTGACGATCGCAGTAGTGTGTCCACTATGATGATGGTGCTGCCCATCATCATCATCATCATCATCAGCCTATGATAGTCCACTGCTGAAATTATGCGTATAAACGCATTAGGAGGAAAATACCTATAATCGCCACGCTGGCCAAGCGGATGGGAGTCATCAATCTTCGATAAATAAATGGTCAGTGACACTTCAATCCCTTAGCCGACTCATACGACACCCACGGGAAGAGTTGGGTGGTGACAAAGTATTCTTATTGCCATCAGCGACATCACACACGCTTAGGGCATTTTATTATAAAAATACTTTTACAGATATCAGTGTAGCCATTTATTTACGTAATATTAGTTATTCAAAATGCTGTCATAATCATACGTCGCACTCCAGCGGGCAGTTTGGTGGCATGTCAAAATGGTAGATAAGGTTCACAAATACATCAATTCATTTTCAAATAATCAGAAGTATTTGTACTTAGTATTTGGTACCTAGTATTTATAATTTATAATTCTAAATATCTTAGCAACTAATGTAATACGTTAGTAACGTATTATTTTTTAGTATTCATTCAATTTTAATTAAAAATACAATAAAAAGTAGTAAAATACTCTTTAAATAAATAATATCATTTAATAAAATGCATGTGTAAAAACAAATCAAATAGTTTTATTTATGTTTCACATATCAAGTAGGTGTTATTTATTTCACGTGTAAATATACTACTTTTGAAGTTATTTGTACATGATTAAAATGATTGACGACTAATGATTAATAATTAACAATAAAACTATTTAGGATCACCCTAAATAGGAGCGTGACGTCAAATTGATGTCATCGACATGAAAATTACGGGCCCTGATTATAATACTCGAAAGTTAAGATTTTTTTGTAAACCTTACCTTGCCACGAAACTGCCCGCTAGAGTGCGACGTATGGTCATAATACAGCAGAACAAAATAACGAGCACGATGTACTACATAACTGCTCGATATGATTAAAACATATCACGTGGAATACTTTAGGGCGTCGTGCTCACTGCCAATAGGGTAATTCTAGATAACTAAGTAATCGTTTACATGATTGTAAAATAAGTGTAAGTCATACTAATGCTATCAAATAGGATGGATATCAGAGTAAGCAGCTACATATTCTAGGATTTTGATATGATGGTGATGAAAATGTAGTTGGTTGGTAGGACCTAGGCATCTTACATTTTGACTTTTTTATTATTACGGTGGCAAATAAGCAAAGCATACAAGCCTTCTGATGGCAAGCAGCTGCTGTAGCCAGAGGTAGACGACGACGACAAATGGGACAGAAGATACGACAATTCCTCCATCGCCGACGCAGTGCATCCTCATCATGGAGTTCTGACTGCTTGAATCACCAACTAGACAACACAATTACTCTAGTTCAATTTGGCTGTGGTTTCTGTAAAGTATATTATTTAGTTTAGTAATACTCATTAGAATGTAAAGGAAGGGGTAAAAGCAGTCAAAACTAGTGTTATAATTTTGTTATCATATTGATAGGAAGGTCTTTTAAAAAGTAAAGAACCTCATATGTAAAATAATACACATAGTTGTACTTAGGACCTAATGTTGTCTGCCAGTTTGTCTTTCCAGCTATGAAAAGCTTTGATCAGATTTTTTTGATAGCCTTAAGAAAAAAGGAAGGTATGTGATCCCTCATTTAGTACCTGTGTGTGTATGGTATGCTATTTAGGTTCATGCTTATAAATGCCTTAGGTTTTCTATATGAATAGGATTGTTCTATCGCACCATGCCCGAATAATTATCAATCGAATTATCTAATTAATTATAGGAAATAAGATTGTGAGCTATTATTATGCTACATAAGATAGTTCAGACTTCACATTCCACAATGGTGAGAAGTATCTAATAACGCATCCTGTTAAAATACTTAAAATAAGTAGTAGTAGTTTATAAATAAGTACAAATGTCCAATGCCAGTGAATAGGTTCTAAGGTTTTATTGGCATCGTGGTCTCCTTCGATTCTCATCATCATCGTCAGGCTATCACAAATACGTCCCATTAGCATATTGACGCATTAGGAGGTAAATACCCATAATCGCTACGCTGGGAAAGCGGATTGGCGATCGCATTAATGTGTCCACTATGATGACGCTGCTGCCCATCATCAATCTTCTATCAATGAATGGTCCGTGACACTTCAATCCTTTAGTCGGCTCTTACGACACCCACGGAAAGAGTTGGGGTGGTGACAAATTTATTCTTATTGCCGTCATCATATGGCAACCGCAACCACATAGCGAATTCGATTCGATACTAGTACATAAATACTTCTGAAAGGACTAGTTTATTAAGTTTTCTTATCTCAATAATATATAAGTGATTTGTAACCTACCTAGGCCGAGGTGTAAAATAAATAAATAAATATGTTGGGACATCTTACACAAATCGACTTAACGTAACGGAATAATGTCTTATTTATGTCAGGTTCATTATGCATCCCCATGTTCTTGTACTCGAAACTAATACCTACTAAAACATAAACTAGATTATGAATGACTGAAGTCTAATGTTTTTCAAGTGAGTTTATTGTAGATGGCAAGTATCTGTGTAGGTATAAGTATGTATGTGTCATCATCATCATCATCAGCTTATGATAGTCCACTGCTGGACATAGGCCTCTCCTATTAACTATGCGTATAAACGCACTAGGAGACAAATGCCCATAATTGCCACGCTGGGCAAGCGGATTGGCGATCGCAGGAATGTGTCCACTATGATGACGCTGCTGCCCATCATCAATCTTTTATAAAATAAAGGTCAGTGACACTTCAATCCCTTAGTCGACTCTTACGATACACACAGGAGGAGTTAAGGTGGTGACAAATGTATTCTTACTGCCATAACCAGACGGCCAATGTATGTGTATAGGTACTTTATTTGATTTAACACTATAAACCTCCAGCTTCTCAGGCAATATTACTAGGTATTACAGAGTAGAATATTGTTACACATAAATCTAACACCGTTTAATTTATGATATAGTATGAATTTTCAATTTAAGTTACTATACCAAAAACGAAGTAGAAGTACCAATTTACGGTCAATGCATCATCATTTTCTTGAGCGTTGTAGGCACATTTGCCGTAAACCCGAAACCTGTAATTTTAGTAGTCCTAATATGCTAAGCAGTGTTTGGTACTAGATAGGTATGATTTTATGCCATCAATGTCATACATCCGTCCTTTTCCTAGTTCTAAAAATACATATCTATGCATATATTATGTTATAGTACCTATGTGCTGGTCCGTCCGTCTGTCCATACCGAAGCGGTTTCTAATTAATTTCAAAGGACTCGTGAACGAAATATCGTTATTTGAAAGTATCTTAATTCTTTTGAAATCTCTTATAAACTTCCCCATTTCCAATAATACAAGAATTTACAGGTAACCTATACATATATTCATAGGTACCTACTTACTTGAACAAAGTTACTAGATTTTGATTGTTTTTATGATGAGTCATTTGAGTAATGTCGCTGTGATTATTATACTACTTATCACGCATCTTCTACAATGACCATAATGACAATGTATTTATGTTTCAATTATTGCAATAAATAGTAAAGGGCATTTACCATTTAAAATGGCGATCAATTTGTATAATTTTATATTACTCAAGTCAAGTATAGTCTAGTATATATGTATAAATCAACCTAGTCTTAAGTTATTATTATTATTATTGTTCGTCTTTACCTTATCTCGGGACCATGGGGTCCCGGACCTTTGGGAGGCATACGTGGGGCCGAAGCCAACAGCGCAGAGGCCTTTTAAGACAAATAATCTAAAAGCAAGGGATACACGTGGCGGATACCATCCCCGAGCGCACAATATGATACGTCCGGAGATGGTCCCCGCCAGGTGCAAAGACTATTGCAGTGCAGCACTGTGACTGCGATGGAAACTAAGGTCTTGGGCTATGGTTGGTATAATGGATGGACTGGATACTGGGTTATGGGAGGAGACTAGCGGACACCTGCCGTGACAATCAGTCTCAAAATTGTAAAAAGGCAGGTGGTGACTCGCCAACTCATTTAGTGGGCCCTACAAACGGCCGCACGCACAGTGCGACAATAGCGCAACATTTCAGAGCGGCTTTGAGGTTGTCGAGAGGTGAGACTGCGGTAGCCAGATCCCGGTAATCCGTTCAAGGGCCGCCGGCGTTATGACATTTTACACTTCCAACCTGGAGCATAGGTCCCGCTCTTGCGAATCCACTCTGGCCGGCCGGTCAAGGCAAGCACAGAGGCGAGGGCCATATAAAAGGGCCCTCTGGAATAGGGGTCCGCGGTGTCGCCACTCACCGTCAGCTCGCCACAAGCTGCCCCCGATTATTATTATTATTATAAGCCCATTCTGTCCCATTGCTGGGCAAAGGCCTCCCCCCTCTTCTTCTATTCATCCCGGTTCTGTGCTATATCTGGCCACCTGGCCAGTCACTTAAAATTCTTAAGTTACTAATATATTATTTACTTTTTACATGCACATCGAAGAGCAAATGCAATTAATCAGTCAACAATGGTGAACTACATTCAAGGCAAGATGAGATAGATATGAAACGGACAGTGGAATACTTCGTCAAGAACTTTAATTATGATGAAGAATAGCTCCTCCAGGAAAGGTGGTAGGTATACATCCTTGGTATTGAAAAATTGGTAAACGGTGTCCGTGCTTAGATTAGCTTTGAATATAAGATTCTATTAAATAGTATGTACTCGTAAGTAATGTAAACAAAAATGTACTATATAATACATCAATCTGTGTGTTCTATAAATATGCATCAAGGCAACTTGCCTTTTTTAATCTAAATATTTCGTTAAGGTATCTTACGAAAGTATAACCACAGGTAAAT
This sequence comes from Thaumatotibia leucotreta, assembly GCA_025490895.1. Taxonomy (NCBI): domain Eukaryota; kingdom Metazoa; phylum Arthropoda; class Insecta; order Lepidoptera; family Tortricidae; genus Thaumatotibia; species Thaumatotibia leucotreta. The sequence goes on from JALPQI010003996.1 coordinate 56,882, forward strand.
GTGAGTACCTAAGAAGTATAGTGTAAAATAGTTTTCATACCTACTGCGTAAAATAGTCAAAATATAAATGAACGTCATAAAGCATTCATACACAAATCTACAGAGTTTCACGGTAAGCTCCATTAAGGCTTGGGTTTTGTGTACTAATTAAAGGAGGATATGTATATTTGTCTATCTAATACATATATACATGTATTAGATACTTAAATACGTAGAAAAGAACCATGACTGAGGAACCAATATTTTTGTAATAAATACTACTTACGCGAAGAGATGCACCCTCCGGGATTCGAACCTCGCTTCGCAAGCAGGGTGACTACTGATTATCGACTAAATTATGGAAGCCGTCATGTAATTAATGTCTACAACAAAAGTATACAAGTGCTATCTTTTACCATTGATAAATAAACGATCGTTTCACATTTAATTTTATTACAAGGGAAACCATTGTCGATTCGCGCATATTTTTAGTTTTATCTTAGAAAATCGTAAGAGAAAAGAGATCTCTATATTGTGTACGGGTACAAATAAATAATTTTATTTATCTTCTATTCGTTTCTGTTGTGTTTGCAGGGAAGTCAAGTCCACCTAGAAGAGCTCCGAGGCGTATTGTCTTGTCGTGTCTTCACCCAGAATCTGTTTTGTCATGACGTATGATGTCAAAGTGATTCTCCCACTAGGAAATTAGTTATTAATTCGTTATTCATTATTCGAGCTTTTGGCGGCAAGTCACTTTCAGGCTAGAGGAAAATGTAATTGAAAAACGTAGTGGTTATGGTAACTATTATATGTATTTATAGAACTGGGGGAAATGTTCAAGAGTAGCTATAGCTGTAGGTATATTAACAAAGGGGTGAAAATTCAATAAAAGCCAATTTTCCGATAGCGAAGTAACTGTGCTGAATATATGTACATATTTTTTATTTAAAATACTTTTTAATTGGTTAAACAATCAAGTCAGGATCTAATTAGCATTTTGGAGAAATCAAGCGATCTTTTGAAGTTTCTTAAGCATGTCCTGTCCATGGCGAATTTTGTATTTATTTAAATAACGTTTCTGTCAGAAATCGAAGAAACTGAAGATGGGGACTCTCAGAACTTGGTACACGCATTTCGTTTGCGGCTGTCATAGATGTGGATTATGTTATTTACTTACACCAATATTTTACAAGTCGATAGGCCCAAAGTAATAAATAAGGCTTAGATTGTGCGAATGCGTGACGATATTGTGTGTGCGTGTGGTGTGGATAGACGACATATTTCTATAATAGATAGGTACAATATACATCATCATCATCATCATCATCAGCCTATGTTAGTCGACTGCTGGACGTAGGCCTCTCCTATTAACTATGCGTATAGACGCATTAGGAGGTAAATGCCCATAATCGCCACGCTGGGCAAGCGGATTGGCAATCGCAGTAATGTGTCCACTATGATGACGCTGCTGCCCATCATCAATCTTGTAAAATGGTCAGTGACACTTCAATCCCTTAGTCGACTCTTACGACACCCGCAGGAGGAGTTGGGGTTGTGACAAATGTATTCTTACTGCCGTCACCACACGGCGGAATAAAGGAATGTCTCCTTTAAGTAAAATTAGCTAGCTTAAGGATTTAAAGTAGTTTTCCTCCAGGGCCTGAGTTTAATTTCTACACTGTATATACTATAGGTACTGAAATAGGAAGATATACTTATATTGAAATAACAAGAAAACAACCATGACCAAGGAACAAATATTCGTCTTCGCCGGGATTCGAATCTTTAACCTCCAGTTTCGTAGGCATAGTCAATGCTAGCTAGGTTATGGATGCTGACAAGTAGAGTTTCCAGTGTCAATAGCAGACTATCAGCAGTAAAGGAAGTCGCCCGTAGGTGCATGAGCTGACAATATTTAAGTATTTACTCGTAGAAGGTGCGCTATATGACGATCTTACATTAATTTAAGCAACTAATAAGCAATACAGGATTTTTGTCAGAGACTATTTCCGATGGCGGGGTCGTTGGGAAATCCTAGAATTTTGGGAACTTCTAAACGGATTTTTAATCAGTTAAGTTCCTCAAGTATTGAGAAATTGCGTTCATTCTTGAAATCCACGTTTACATAGATGTTTAGTACGTTCATGTACATATCAAGCGTATTCATATAAATATTATATTTTTATCAAGTGAAGGGTAAAGAGGTGGGAGATGAATACCTTACAGACAACTAAAGTCAAATTAACATTCTCTATCTATTAATGGTGATGGTTTCCTGCTGCGTAACATAACCAAAACTCTACGGGCATTCAATGGGGGGCCCACCAAGACTTCTGTCGACTTTTGCTAACGACATAGAGACATAGGGTCGGCAAAACGTATGTGACATCACTGTGCCCACGTTTATAAGCTGCAGTAGCTGTTTACCATCAGGTTACTTGTTTGTCATAGTGTAATATAATATAACAAACGTGGAACTGCTGATGACAACGGAACAATCACAAAATATGATACATTTATGTTAACCTTATTTCATTTCCGTATAATCTTGTAGCCTTTTGGGATCATAATTACAACGGAGCCGGTTTAATTCTTGTGGTTAAAGATTGAAACAGACATTATTGTATAATATATTATAACTAGGTACCTACTACTTTTTCATATTTAAGAGAATCACATATTCCGTTTTCTGTTGTTTTCTTGAATATTTAAGTTATATGTAATAAAATGAATAGGTATTACAGATTATGAATATAATTTAGTGATTCTTCGGCTTCGTATTTGGTTCGTGCCTTTTGAGCTGAATTACCTGAGTAGCGTTAGCTTCATGGTGTCATGTTACCTTTGAACGCCTTACATCTTACACAAGATAGGGCTAAAAAATACACCAAAAGTTCGAACCCAATCGAGCAAATGTACCTAAGCCATACGTAAAAGTGTGAGAATCGCTTTGACAGGTGACATCATGGCACCTAAAGGTGTTCTTAACGTTGCAAGCACCTAGTGACACGTTTAGTTGTTCTTGGTGTTCAAGTGAAGATTATTTCGATACGGTAATTATTTATACAATTAAGTACATTAGTATATAGTAGAAATAGTAAACATTTGAATATTATATTGCATAAGTCAACAATTATGTAACATCTCTTTCTTTCACACGTAGACAGAAACAGACGACTATGGCGGCTCTGACTGGCCGGCCAATATTTAGGTACGTAATTATGTTGTAAGTCGGCTCTGCTTTTAGTAGTGTTAAAGTGTGTAAGAGCATATAATGATTTTATATTTACATAGAATAAAATTACTATTTATTCTATGTAAATATAAAATCCGTCAATAAGGGACCTTTGAAGTTTCCATCGGATTGTCTATGTTATTATTTGTCTGTCAAGTCTTATCATATTATATTGAAATGGTTTTTGTTTAATAGAGGTAAAACTTAAGCAACTATTTTCCGTACACGTAACTTAAGAAAATTCAGAGTTGTCATTTCTTACCACCACTTTTTTCATACCCAGCAAGTTGTGGCTTAGGTATGTGTATTTTAAGATTATTAAGGACAAGACTATATGTATTAAATGCTACATAAAACGTGACTAAATCATGTGGCAATCTATGAGGAATACGTGTATTCATCATCATCAGACTACATCAGCCTATCGCTGGGCAAAAGTCACTTCTATTACTTATACCTACGCAGGACGTAGTAGGAGGTAAATGCCCATACTTAATCGCCATGCTAGGCCAGCGGGTCGGCGATCTCAGTTGTGTGTCCACTATGATGATGGACACATCATCATCAATAAATCCGTCGTCGTGACACTTTATATAATGTAGTCGACGTTTACGATACGCACAGGAAGAGTTGGGATGGTGAGAAATGTATTCTTACCGCCGTCATGCTGCGGCGAGTATTATGGAATATGTGTATTATCGATATGATTATCGGCGCCCAACACCCGCAAGGTTCCGGATGGAACGACTACTACTAGTAGCCTCGGCATCGCTTTTCAGTCTTTGCGTTGTTTCCGTTATACGTATGTAACGCAGGCAGTAAGCCGTCGCCAGACTTCGAAGCACTCTTCGAGAGGTTTCGGAAGGATGGATGTGGCTTTGGTGGCTTTAGACGACCCATAAAAATACTGAGGCAAACAACGGAAGACGTTGGGCGGTCTTGTTCCTAATCATTATTTTAACTAACAATTTCATACGTCAATATATTTTTGTAAATTAGCTTTGTTATACAATGTGTGTAATATGTACCTAAATAGGGTTATAAGCTTATAAGGTTCGATGAAACAATCACGCTAACAATGTATCTATGACATGTACGAGTATAACAACATTCAGTAGGATTTATGAAATACAAAACTAGGACTCGCTTACACGCTTAAAAACTTATAACTTCGCAGGTAAAAGGAGTATTGGAGGAAGTACATATGTAAGTAATTAAGGTAGAGCAGCAGAATACGGAAGATTCCGAGGTAAGTATCAGGTTCGACGCCAAATACCGGTATATAAGTCACGGCCTGCTTATTATTATTCATGTTCATTGATTATCTGGGAAATAGCAATCAGTAACAGGATAAACGCTTCCAAAATAAGTTGTACTCGTACGCTATTTTATTTCAAGAGTCTGATCAAAAAATGAATGGGTATGAGCATCGCTAGCATCTTCAAGCATCTGGACCAGCCTGCTGAGCTCAATTGATAAAGATCATCGATATTTATCAGGCGTGTGCCGTATATATATTTGTATGTATGTATTTATAAATTGTACCGATTGCCAAACACCAAGGAGTACCTGTTTCCTATAGCCTATATAGTAGGGTGGATCGTTTTTTTTATTTTTGGAAATTCATAAAATAATCTTTATAGATCGATACTTCGTGGCTAGAGAAATAAAAAATATTATGATCATTTTTGGATTTACTTTTATTTTGTACTTCGTTTATAGGCCCAAAAATTGACTCTATTTTTAAGGTTTTTTTAAGAAAAGTCAGTAGTTCGTGGATATTTTCGGGTTTATTTTTATGTAGAAACAAAATAACATTATTTGTCATAAATGTAGAATTTGCACAATTTAATTATATGAAAATTATAACCAGTATCGGCGAAAACTGTTTTTCAACTTTGAGGCTCTTGGGGCAGTACTTACCAAATGAATATCGGAAAAAGGTATATTGTTACAGAATGTTACTTTTTACGACTATCATTCTATTGGCCCACGGTTCCAAAAATCCGAAAAAAAAAATTTTTTTCATACTTCAATGTATTCATGGACAAAAATTTTTTTTCATTATTTTCTGAAACGCGGCCCTATAGGAATAACCTGTCTAAAAAGTAACTTTTTCAACAATATATCTTTTTACGATAATCATTCGGGAAGTACTGCCCCAAGAGCCTCAAAGTTGAAAATTATTTTTTGGAGGTACTGCGAACAATTATCATATAATTAAATCACACAAACCTTAAATTTATGAAAAACAATCTTATTTTGTTTATCCATAAAATTAAAACAGAAAATATCCTTGCTCATCCGAGTTTTCTTAAAAAAACCTTAAAAATAAGGCCGATCTTCGGGCTTCTATAAGGGGTCCATAATGATAAAATATCCAAAAATGGTCATAATATTTTTTGTTTTTCTAGCCGCATAGTATCGATTCGTAAAGATTATTTTATGATTACCCGAAAATAAAAAAATCGGTCCACCCTACTATATAGGTATATAGGATATAGGAAACAGTAATATTGATAATGAATTATTAAGTAGGTACTTAATAATTCATTATCAATATTACTTTATTCTTTGATTATCATAACATAACTTAGGTACAAGTAAACCGCTAATGCTATAGTAGGTATCCGCATGAAAAAATTATCTGCTAAGTTAACCGTATATTGAATGATAACTTAATGGTCACTGGTGCAAGTGTTGGAAACTTTTAGTTGAGAAGTACTAGTAATGGACACTTCAAACGTAGTCCTAAGAATATATAGGATACCTACGGTTCTAAAGTTTATGTCGGGAAACAATGCATAACTCTTACTTTAAATAAAAAGGAATATTCATAATAATGTACACGGTTCCACATGTACGGAATCACTTATAGTCAAAGACACGATTGGAATCCAATAGGGTCCTTGACCATCACGAGGGTTGCGTAGTGAAACCCGATAAGTCGAACAAACCGATTTTTTAAATACGAACTATATACACCAGCGTCAAGTTGTTAATTAAATTGGTAATATCTGAGCGTTTCAACCGCCTAATTTTGGTGGCATCATTTTTGCCGAAGTTTCTAAACGTCTCAATGTTATACTTCGTCATTTCATTTAGTATAAGGTACCGTTCCTCCTTCAAATGACATGATAAGTAGCACATTGTAACCAATAGAAACTTCGGCAAGAATGTTGCCACCAAAATTAAGCGGTTGAAACGCTCGGATATTCACCCACCTACCTATACTATGTATAGTTGGTATATGAATGCAAATTAAGAAAATTAAATGATTGACTAAATAAATAGATTCATAAGTCTGGAGGCTAGCATATCTTGTGTTTAACAGTAGCACGCTGCTTTTTCGCGGCTACCAGTCTCTTGTTAATCAGTATAATCGAAAAGAGATGGCTAGCTGCGTGTTGCTTTCATACACAAGATGTGCTAAGGCCACTGTGTCTCATGGCGGAGATCACTGGGGGGCTAGAATATCTTGTATTTGACATCAACTTACAGATACACATCTCCTTTTAATCTATGCAATCGAAAAGAATCTGGTAGGTGCAAGTTGCTGTTAAGCACAAGATGTGCTAGGGCCACTGATTCACCTCATTGGAGTAGGTGGAGTTATGAGAATATTTTAATATTTTGTATGGGATACTCCAAAGCTTATACTATGAAAAATACTATTGTAATTGTAATAAAATAAAATTGTTAAAAAGGTCCTAATTGTTTCATTTACTATAACTATAAAACATTAAGGTTGTTCGATTGCCATATATATTAGAGAATATTCGCATATTTTTATAATGTGGTAATACGTTACGGCTTGCTAAACCACAAGCAATTCTTTACGCTTAGCACATGTTCGGAGCGACAATATGTCGCTGCGAGATAGATTTCCCGTCTTTTACTTACTATTATTAATAAAAGGGACGGATAGTCTATCTCGCAGCGACATATTGTCGCACCAATCATGTGCTAACCGTACTTATATGGAAATCAAACCACTTTAATGCGGGAATTACACTGAGCCGTGCACCTAAAGCAAAGTATGTTGCTTAGTAACGACGCATGATGTATTAGACGAACAACGACGAAGTGTAATTGTCACTTAATGCGAAAAGTTTGATTTATTATAAATCCATTATTCATCGATAAATGAAGGGGTTATTTTATAGTGTTAAATATTTGACATAAACCAATAAAAATACAAATCTAGGTACAGCATGCTTATAAAACCGTAAGAGTACATAGTTCCAAAATCTATGCCTCTCTTTTCGTTGTAAGCTTTATCACGTTGTGGTGCTGCGGGGGCATATACATACAGGATAGAAATACATAGTAATTGAGACTGATAGATATTTTAGAGTAACGTAGGCATCAGGCTAGCATAATATCTTATGCGCAACACCAACACGCGCTCTTCTCACGGGCTACTAGTCCCTTATTGATTGTATTGATAAAAAAGAGACGGGTAGCCCTATGAAGGCCGCGAGCTACTGTCAATCACCAGTTGTACTAGGAACGCATACACAGTTTTAAAACCATAGACATAAGCGTTATGCGAAGCATTTGACGATTCTAGTTCACCTACTCGCCGCCAATTTGATTATTCTATTGGTCGCTAGATGTCTTTAGTAAAATAAAAATTAATATTTAAGCTATTTATTGCTATGATTATCGGGCATTTCAATTCTAATTTCGACCATTTTAATATACATACGTACGTGTAGCATTTAGACATCATTATTACTACTTGTATTGATTTTGCATTCTTTCGTATAAATCACGATGTCATTATTAACTCAAAAAAAAATTTAAGAATACAATTTGAGCTATTTCACAAAAACAAAACAATATATTATTAAAGGTTAGCGTAATTTATTAACGAATTCACCTTATCATATAAAAATACGGACACCCTAGGGCTTGTAAACATTCTAAGAGTGACTGACGAAACTGACGTTGATTTTACACTTGTGATTAATATTTTTAAGAAACGCTATTCATAACTACTTGTATTTTATACACTACATACATTCCCCTGACACATGCCAGACACAAGTCGGCCATTTTATTGAAGAATAGTAGATGACATATATTGTCACTTAAATTTTAAAAGGACGTATTTTCTTCTTATGAAGATTATGATGCACATGAGTGACAATGACATTAACATAACATTTATAATGGCCATTGCGTTTCCACTTTGCTTAATAAATAAACCTCTTTTTTACTCTATGATTACTACAAGTGCTACCTCCATGTAGCACTTGTAGAATCATTTGTTAGAGAAACAGAATTAAAACACACTTGTGAAATTGAGTTTTATATGTAAACTTGTAGACTTGTGAACTTGTAATGTACGAGAAATAGGCCCCTGATCATTATTAAAGACTAAAATTTGCTATGAACTTTTTATACATTTCGCATAGTTTCAGAGTTACAGCCAATAAAAAAAAGCATTTTTTATTGTAACTCAAAGCAAGAATAGCTGCCTTTTGGTATGTAACTTTATGGACACGGGACGTAATCTGATGTTCAAAAGGACCGAAGTAAAAAAAAATAAAGTGACAGTCAATAAATAAGAAATACGAGAAAAAACATTTGAAGCACGGGGAGGCGAGGGGGTGAAGAAGAAGAGTCGCGGAGTAACAGTATAGCCCGTTTCTTGTGTACAAGATACAACTTATGCGAACTCACTACGTCTAGGCAACCTAACTTGCGAACGGGGTAGGCGCACCCAGGCTTAGTGAGGAAGTACTAAGGTCTAGACACTTTAGTGCTCAAACCAAGGTTGGGTCACAAAGCGTGCTAGGTCGTAGTCCCTACTGCTGCTACTCAAATAAACCTCGGTCGCATGCCGAGGGTCATGATTCTCAGGGAGACAAACGATAGCGCGATCTAACTCGACCACGGGGCCATCTAGTGGCGGACGGCGGAACTACAGTACTGCAGTAGTGCAGCTCGTTGCATCGTCGCAGTGTTTGCGCTTGCATTGCGCGTACCTGCGCGCCTTCATGGCTTGCCGTTGGGTGTCGCTAGTAGGGTGGTGTTACAACTCTCCCCCTATGTCCACGCAGGCGTCCCGACAAGTGAGACATAAATAGTTAGAGGTTGGTTTGGATGCGCGCTTTGCCTCGGGATCCAATCACTCTCGTTATTTCTTAGTAACTATGGGTGGCTAAGCCACAGATGGTTTGTTACGCCATCGCTGGAAAAAGCGTGTCGTCCATTCCTTCCAGCTCGCACTCTTCATCATAATTCTGGAGACTGTTTCGTGCATCTTCGTACAGTGCATCCAAAATGGGAGAGTATCGCTCCAAATAAGTTCTCTTCCGAGGAGGCGACGGAGCGTCAATCCTTATGAGCGGGCCATAGGGACGGCCTGTGTTACTTGCTTCCGGCAATGACGGTGACGGGGCGGAAACGTCGTTCGGAGTTAATGCAGACAGTTCTGTTTTTCCGCCGTAATCCACGAAGCTTTCCCCATACAATTCGAACACCTAGGTAGGATCATCAAGAAAATGCCACGTGCTCTGCGCTAAGCTCAATTCTATGCGTGCATCCTGGATGAATCCAACACCGAGGAGCGTCTTGTTTCTGCGGGACTCGGGCAAGACCAGAAGCGTCGTCAGAACCGTCCGATCGTTAACTTGTACTGGAGCTTGCGTTACCAATACTTTCTGGCGCTTCGGAATGCCATCAGCTAATGTCATCCCGATTCCGTGTTCCCTAAAGGTGAATCCTTTTTCCTTTAGGCGGCAGTACAGGGAGTACGATGCGACACTCGATTTGGCGCAAGTGTCCAGAAAGACTGTCCCGACCACTCCACCGATCTCTACAAAGATGACAGGACGATCCCTTGAGTCGATTAAGGTTTCGACAGAGCAGAACCCAATCTCTGGTTGAGGTTTCTGATTCCTGCTGGCATGGCACGTCGGGCAGTTCGATCTGACCACACCGGGAGCACCACAGCCATAACATTTGAACTTCGAAACAGGTACCTGGGTTTCGGCCTCAGAAGCAGTTCCCTCTTCCTTGCTTCCCTCCGTCTTCCCTTCGCTTTCACGGTCCCGTTGAAGCTTCCTGCAGGTGACGCTGGAATGTCCAAAATTGCGACAGTACCTGCACTTGGTCCTCTTCGTGTCAGACTTCGTGAGTGGGGTTTCAGACTCAGAAGCAGATTCTTCTTCCTTGCTCTTCCTTTCGCTTCTCCTGCTCATTAGAATAAGGTCGTCTGCGTAGTGTAGCGTAGCGCGACGGTTCTGCGAACGGCGTAGCACGTTGATGACGTCACGTCTAGTAGCAAGCCACTGACGTCACAGGCTCCGTAGCACGATGACACAGAATCCCGTAGCACCACGATGACGTCACGCAGACTAGCCCCACGTTGGGCGCCACTGAAGCGCGGGGTGCGAGGGGGTGAGGAAGAAGAGGCGCGGAGTAGCAGTATAGCCCGTTTATTGCTTACACTGGTTACAACTTAGGCGAAGTCACTAGATCTAGGTAACCTAACTTTGGGGCAGGGGTAGATGTACCTATGCCTAGTGAGAGAGTACTAAGGTCTAGACACTTTAATGCTCAAACCAAGGTTGGGTCACAAAGCGTGCTAGGACGTAGTCCCTACTGCTGCTCCTCAAATAAACCTCGGTCGCATGCCGAGGGTCATGATTCTCAGGGAGACAAACGATAGCGCGATCTAACTCGACCACGGGGCCATCTAGTGGCGGACGGCGGAACTACAGTACTGCAGTAGTGCAGCTCGTTGCATCGTCGCAGTGTTTGCGCTTGCATTGCGCGTACCTGCGCGCCTTCATGGCTTGCCGTTGGGTGTCGCTAGTAGGGTGGTGTTACACATTTTAAATTACAGAGGTAATAATAAAAGTAACTTTTCAATACAGATGGCACTTTTTTACGGGCTAGTGCGAGAAGAAGTTCATTTTACGTGAGGTCGAAATCTTCAGAATAAACTTCAACGATAGGTACCTAAACGTGCGAAAACGAAATTCGTAATTTCGTAATTCGTGTCGATTTAAAGCACTCCCTTCGGTCGTGCTTTAATTTATTTCCACTCATTTCGACCTTTTTTTGCACTTGTATCGTAATGTACTATTTTATGCACTAATATGTATAACAAAATAAATACGAAACTCATGTAGAGCAAAAATTGTCTTAAAAATTACAAAAAGTGAGTTAAAATATCGTTTGGTATTGTGACATACCTACATTATCAAATTGAGAATTATAATTACGCGGTTTCTCGCGAGCATCCTGTAGGGCTGTATAATATTGTGTATGAAGGGTCCACGGAAAAAACAAGTCTAATGCTTAAAAAAATCAGGGCAAATTCACACCATATTCTGTTAAAAGTAAGGTGGTTTTTCCTTCTGTAATTTGAATTTGACTAGACATGTTCCTTCCGTGGACCCTTCAAATATTGGAAACAAAATGTCTACGTTGGCGGCTTTTTTTTCTTTGAAAGTTAGTTTTTGCGCCACCTATACATTTGTCGGAAAACAAGTGCAAGGTTTAAGGAGGAGAGTAAACGTTGAGAG